>JAUPMH010178535.1:0-12418 GCA_032270665.1 Metridium farcimen
CTAGACCGGATATCATTTTTGATTGGCCATCAGATTAATACGTATGAGAACAGGAAGTCAAACTTATTGGTTGATAGCGATTACGAGCCTCGTTCTAGGGTGGAATGTCCATAAATTATTAGCAGCGCGCCAAACAGCCACCTTGAATTATCACATAAGTAGATTCATTGTAAAAGCGCGGCAAATCGTGACTCAGCAGTTTAATCAATAATAAACATGTTTGTTTGATGGAGAGCGAACACTAAAACACAACTCCCATACAGTAGAAACAAGATCACAATGCAGTTGAGAAGCGGACGCATTCTTAGTCCATTTAAGCGTAAATTCATATTTTATTCAATGTGCTGTTTAGTGATAAATAAACCGTAACTTTATATACAAATTGCTCAGACTAGACCATTCGGCATTTGCATGATAATTGCTAAACACCGGATATGCCTTTTCAAATATTTACACACGCAAGCAAGTAATGTAAACTATCAGTAATAACTAGCTGTTGAAATAAAACCCCGTACAAGTTTAACATAAGGCTATTATAGTTGGTCTTTTATAATGTTTTTCAACGCTAAAACCAAGGTCGGATTGATTAAGAAATTGGTTGTGCAGTGTATGCATTTAATTGACTGTTTTTGTTCACAATACACGCATGTTGGAACATGTCTAATGTTGTGTACAATTGTAAAAATTAATTAATTATTCGAACGTACCAGTTAATTCCGGTTAGAACCACTACATGATCAGTATAAAGTCAGCTATCTCTTCACATATCATCACTCGCTCACTCACCACTAGAATTGAAAAGATGGAGCACAACACTGATAATCAAATCGATCGGGAGGTGACGGAGCAATTAAGTAACTGGATTGACGAAGCTATGATTGAAGAACAGGTAATATTTTAAATTTAATTCTGTTTCTGTACTATATGTTTTCATATTCCCAAGCAACAAATTATCTATGAAATGTATTTGATTATATCTTATTTTTGCCTTCAACAGAATCCACAGCTGAAATGTGTACGATGTGGGGCAGTTTTCAAGCATCAGAAGTCATTACTCCGTCACATCCGTGAAGTACATGAGACACTACCAACATTTACTTGCCTAAACTGTGGTAATTGTTTTCAAAGGAGACGGAATCTTGAGCAACACCAACCCAGGTGTAATGGTGGTACTTCAAAGCGTAAACTTGAGGAGGAGGAGGACGATGTTTTGGTGAAAAAGAAGAAAGGCAGTGATCAGATAAACGAGGTAATTTCTTCTTATTTATTTCAGTCAACTCAATAATTTATTTTATAATCAAAACGTTTATAATCGACCACCAATTTAATATGCAATGTATTATGCTATTCAACTATGTATGTATATATTCTTATGCAGTTTTATTTTCTTGTAAGACATTGTATATGTGTATATATCTATTCAGTAACGAGTTTTTTTTTTTTTTTTTCTTTTTATATATTATTAAAGTCTGAACTAATAGATCTATTTTCTCTTCAACAGACGGTAGAACAAACTGGAGAAGGAGTAGTCAGTAAAGAATGTGCACTTGAAGGAAATGTGGAAACAGTTACCTACAAAACAAATCGTCGGGAAAAATACGACCTTCTTCTCACCTTAAAAGGCAAGAAAAAGGTAACAGTCAGACAGCTAAAGAAACAACTACAAAAACACCGAGGGATTAAATGGTTCGTCTGTGCTAAAGTGCAGATGGTTAAAACAAACCCCGACGGGAAAGATCTTGAATCAACTCCTCATTTCCGAAGTGTCTGTATGAAGACAACAGAAGAAAGTGATATTGAATCTCAATATAACAACGGAGTGGAGAAAATAAAGTCCTCCTTTCTGGAGTATCAACGAGAAGGATCTGGTTGGCAACTCGGAGAGGTAATTATCAAGTAGAAAAATATATTTGTGATTCACACATTGTAACTCATAAGGTCTTTTATTTTTAATTTTACAGGTTTTACACATCGAATTGGGTGTTGCAGCCTACAAACCCTTGGAAGGCGCCACGTACATTCCTCTCCCAAAGAAACTCAAGAATAAAAAAGCAATCCTAAACATCCAAAATAAAGATAACAAGTGCTTTCTTTGGTCTGTGCTGGCACACATCCACAAAGAAGAAAATAACGGACACCGCGTAGCTCATTACACTAGGTATGAATCAGAAATCAACATGACAGGCATTGACTATCCAGTTAAAATTCCTCATCTTCAAAAATTCGAACTACAAAATCCCACTTTAAGTGTTAACGTCTTCGGCTTTGAAGATGGCGAATTGTTCCCACTATATATCACACAAGCTAAGAAAGTGACCCACATAGATTTATTATTATATTCACTTAACGACAAGAGACATTACTGTCTCGTTAAAGATCTTAATAGATTGCTTCACAGTACAAACCACCATGAGCATCGTATGTATTATTGTTTGTACTGCTTACATGGCTTTGTCAGGGAGGATTTGTTGAAGGAACATGAACCTCATTGCTCGATTCATGGACCGCAGAACATAAAACTCCCTGACAAAGACAATTCCAATCTGGCCTTTAAAGAGGTGCAAAAGCAACTCAAAGTCCCATTTATGATATATGCAGACTTTGAGTCTATCCTTGTAGAATGCGAAAACACCCCTTTAGATGATCATGTAAGTGGTACACGCAAAACACAACACCACGAACCCTGTGGGTTTGGGTATGTAGTAGTTTCTACTTTAGATCAATACTGCAAACCACCAGTTATTTATCGAGGGAAGGACTGCGTTGATCGCTTTTTAAATAACTTATTAGAAGAGGAGGAGTATATTTCAGACATATTAGAAACTATAATCCCAATGATAATAACTGTAGAACAAGAGCAGGAGTTTCAACAGGCCAGTGATTGTCATATCTGTGGAGATATCCTCGGTGCTGATCGGGTAAGAGACCATGATCATTTAACAGGTCTTTACCGAGGGGCAGCCCACAACGATTGTTATATCAATTATAAATTTACTGGTAAAATCCCAGTAGTGCTGCACAATCTTCGCGGGTATGATAGTCACCTGATTATGCAAGGATTGGGTAAATTGCAATCAGAAAAAATTAATTGTATTGCCAACAACACTGAAAAATACATCTCTTTTCCAGTTGGTAATTTAGTTTTCGTTGATTCCTTACAATTTTTAAACAGCTCCTTGGAAAAATTAGTTGATAATTTAAGTAAGGAAGGAGTTGAGAAATTCATAACATTAAGTAAATACGTAGACAGTGAGAAAGTACCTTTACTACTGCGTAAAGGTATCTACCCTTATGAGTATATGGACAGTTTTGAAAGGTTTGAAGAACCAAGCTTGCCAAGCCGTGATAAGTTTTATAGTACGTTAACCGGTAGTACTATTTCTGAACATGATCATGAGCATGCTCAACAGGTTTTTCAAACCTTCCAATGTCGTCATTTAGGAGATTATCATGACTTGTACCTTAAGTCTGACGTACTGCTCTTAGCAGATGTGTTTGAAAACTTTAGGTCTATTTGCCTTGAGTATTATGAACTCGACCCTGGACATTTTTACACATCGCCTGGTTTATCATGGTTAGCTTGCTTAAAAATGACTGGGGTTAAGTTGCAGTTACTTGATGATCCTGATAAGTACTTGTTTATTGAGGAAGGGTTACGCGGCGGCATTTCTATGATTACGCATAGATATGCCAAAGCTAACAACCCTTACCTACCTAATTATGATTCTACTCAAGACAATAACTATATAATGTATTTAGACGCAAACAATCTCTATGGTTGGGCAATGTCTCAAGCTCTACCGGTTAACAAAATCGGTTGGTTAACTGATGGAGAAATTGAAGAACTGTATGAAGACCTCATGACTCTCCCAGTAGATAGTACTAAGGGGTACATTTTGGAAGTAGATCTTGAATACCCAACAGAGCTCCACAACCTACACAACGACTATCCACTTGCCCCCGAAAAAGTCAAAGTTCCACAAGAATGGTTATCTCCATATTGTCAACAACTCGCACAAGACCTCGAAATGAAGCATACTCCCACAGAAAAACTCGTCCCTAACCTCCACCACAAGCAGCACTACATCCTTCACTACAGAAATTTGCAGTTTTACCTGTCCTTGGGTTTGAAGCTCACCAAAATTCACCGTGCCCTTGGATTTAACCAAAGTAACTGGTTACAAAAGTACATAGATTTCAACACTGAAAAGAGAAAACAGGCGTCTAATGAATTTGAAAAGAACTTCTTCAAGCTCATGAATAATGCAGTATTTGGTAAGACAATGGAAAATCTCAGGAAGAGGGTAAACGTTAAACTAATAAACACTTCCAGCCGGCTCAAGAAACTGACAGCAAGTCCTCTCTTTGACTCCTTCCGAATATTCGATGAAAACCTTGTAGCCGTAAACATGAAGAAACGCTCTCTCTACTTAAACCGACCCATCTACGTTGGGTTCTGCATTCTAGATCTTTCCAAAGTTCTCATGTATGATTTCCATTATAATTACATCAAGCAAAAGTATGGTCAACAAGCTACTCTCCTCTTTACAGACACAGACTCGCTATGCTACAACATTGTAACTAATGACATCTACCAAGCCATGTACCAAGACCAGGACTTGTTTGACACCTCTGAATACCCAACAGACCATCCCCTACACAGCCAAAGAAACAAAAAGAAGCTTGGGAAAATGAAAGATGAAACTCATGGGCTCCCTATCGAAGAATTCGTTGGTTTACGACCAAAAATGTATTCCTTGTTGTACCATGAGGAGGGTTGTGAGGTTGAGAAAAAAACCGCCAAAGGAATTAATAGGCAAGTGACAAATCGAGACATAAAGCACGTCCACTATAGAGATTGTTTGTCTGACCGAAAAATAACTCATAATAATATGACTCAGCTTAGAAGCGATAAGCATCAATTGTATACTGTAAATATTAATAAAATAGGTATCAGCCCTTACGATGATAAGCGGCATATATTAGACGATGGTGTGACTACTTTAGCGTATGGCCACCATCATATTCACAACTTGTAAATGATTTACTTTAATCTATTTTTTATTATTAAAATATTTGAATATAAAAAAAAAAAACTGTTGTTATATTCAAAACTATCCACGTCCGATTATTCCCTTTTGTCCCTTTTTTCCCCTTCGTCCCTCGAAATTTTTATAAATTTCAATGGTTGTAATTTTAATAATCATTTGATTGAAAACTTATTGAAGCTAAGATGGGTGATCGTATTTGCAAAAATTGTCCAGTACCAAATTGTGGTTCAAAATACTTGGTCAAGCTTTCTAATCATTTAGCTCAAGTACATGAATTATCTTCAAAAGAACGCAAACACTACTTGCAAGAAGCTAAACTTCAACAATTTAAAGTGATTCGAGAATATGATGAGAAAACCTGTGACTGGATCATTCCATCGGAAAACGGGATATATAAAGCTGATAAAATTGAATCAAATCATTTACTATTGATATGGATACGAGACTACAACACCCTTTCGGGGCTATCGTAGCAGGACCAACATGCTGTGGAAAAACACAGTTTGTAAAACGACTTTTAGAAAATTCTGATGCTACATTTGATGGGGCACCTCAGAAAATTATTTGGTGCTATGGCATGTACCAACCAGCATATGAAGAAATGATGGCCACCATTCCTAACATATCTTTTGTTGAGGGACTGCCTAATAACTTAGAAGAAAGTATTGACCCGTCTATGCGAAATCTTGTAATCATTGACGATTTGATGAACGAAGTAAGCAATGATAAACGTTTAACTAATATCTTTACTAAAGGCTGTCATCACAAAAACCTTTCATGCATCTTCATATTGCAAAATATAGTTCATCAAGGCAAAGAGTTAAGAAATATCAGTCTCAACGCTCATTATATGGTTCTTTTCAAGTCTCCGAGGGACAGTAGTCAAATCAATCACCTTGCCAAACAGATGTTTCCTGGTTATGTTAATTATATGCAGGAAGCCTTCAATGATGCTACAGCAAAGCCTCATGGATACCTACTTTGTGACCTGAAACCACAAACTCTAGAAGAATTCCGTCTACGCGCAAATATATTCCCTGATGAAACGCAGTATGCTTATGTGAAAAAGCTTTAAAACATCTTGTACCATTACTTTAAGTCAGTTGATCATGAGTCGGCGTGTAAGAAAGAACTTCCATCATCTAAAGGTGCTGTCGACAAGCAAACCCCATCAAGCGAAAGCATTGCTGAAAGTTGCTGACGACGACCTTATCCAAAGTGTTTGCGAGTGTGTGTTTAACGTGCTAAAGTCTACTGTACCAGTAACTCCTCGACAGAAGAACCAGCTCAACAAATTCAAAAAACCTTTGATTTCGTTGGTCGATAAACAAATACCTTTAACTCAGAAGCGAAAGGTATTGGTGCAAAAAGGAGGGAATTTTCTCACTTTCCTTCTTCCACCCGTTCTCAGTGTACTGGAGTATATTTTAAAATGAATCACACCAAAAAGATGGTTCTGGTTCCTGAGCAGACGTTAGAAAGGTTAAAACAACGATAAAAAATTCAAACTGCCCCTCTAACATCAAAACTTAGCCGACTGGATCATCAAATGGAAAATCTCTTGAATAGCACAGAGTTATCAGAAGAAGAAAAAGCGAGGCGTTACAGTCAAACACTTCAAAACTATCTCACTTATTACAACCAAAGAAGAGATGAGCCCATGAAACTCAAGTTTGAAACTTATCCAGCACAACATCAGAAGAACCATGAACAGGAAGAAGGAAACCAACCAGCTTCCAAAGCACCAAGACAGGAAGTACAGGATAAGATAGAGCGTGATATTGTCAGTGCTCTACCCAAAACTCTTAAAGATCGAGGCAAGCTGCTCATCGAGAAAATAAAAGAAAATCCTGGGATCATGAAATGGGATAATCGTGGACAGTTACTTTTTGAGGATCGACCCCTTCCTGGCTCCCATAATGTTGATCTCATAGGAGATTTTATGAGAGAACGCAAAGGCGTGGATCCAATTGGATGGCAGGTATTTGCAAAGGGTCTTGCTAAGATGAATGCACCCGAAGACCTGGTTAGAAATGAGCGTAGAAGAGGAGCATTAAGAGAGTTCAAATCTCGAATTGGAGATCAAGATGATGCAAGTGTACTGTTTCCCACCCCTCCTTCTACAGATCGTCCCCAAGTTCCGACTCCAAGACGTAATTTGTATCGTAAGCTACCAACCGCTCCTCAATCAGATAAAACACCTGGAACTATAAAAAGTGTAAGACCAAAACCACCCCCAAAACGTTGGCTTTTGTATTGATGGTGTAAAGAAACCAATAAACAGCATTTTAACGTTGAAGTGTTTTTATTTATTTATTTTTTAATCTTGAAATTTGATGGGTTACATGATTCTTGATAGAATGATAAATATGACTAAAATGCTTGACTATAAAGCGATACACAAAGTTGTCATTTAATGTTCTACTGTGACCAAAACGATCTACAATAACTTTCATGCTGATATTTCTACAACGATTTAGTAAATAATACAAACAATAGTGTCCACACACATTAGAGTCCAGACTTTGCAAACATCTATCGTTGTATGACCAGTCTAAACTGTTTGTGTTTAAACTCTTGAAATAGTTGAGTGTACTGTTCAGGTCGGAGACCATAAGAATCAAAGAATTCCCCTTTGTAATCTTTGGTAAAGTAAAAAGCACACCAGTGAGAGCCCGGCTGTCCTTTAGGATCCACATTAGCTACAAATGCTGCTGGGTAGTTCTCAATTGACTTTGGAAGCTGGTCTGACGGAAACACTCCTTGAAAGTAGGGCATCGTGGCACGATCCTTTCGTAATACCTCTGCGATTTGCTGTGTATTCATGTTCAAGCGTTCCAGTTATAGGTCACGTTACGATTGCTATCAATCTCTATGCGGGAATCAAACTCAGCATAGATGATACAGTTCACAGTGCTTTTAAGACCTTCAGCAAACTGAAAGTTAATCCTTAGGTTTCCTTGTTTTGTAGAAGAAACATGGGGTCCAGACGACAAGTCGGGGGTTAGATCAAATGCATACAGCGTGTAACCGTTGGGGTAGTCGCTTCGAGTGATGTCATTGCCTTGATTGTGATAAAGCATATCTGTCCCCGTAAAAAGGCTCATGTAACCATTCATGTATTGCTCTTTGTCAAAATTTAACTGCAAAGCTTTCATTGGAACACTTTCACCATTGACTAAAACTCCCACTTGAGTGGCTTTGAAGTGTTTAAAATTGAACGGGTTCTTTTTGAATGCACCATTAAAGGCTTCGTTTTCCACCAGACCAAGGACAATTCGTTTAGGAATTTGTCCCAGAAATACATCATCGGGCGAAAAGGACATGTTTCCTCTTGGGATGGAAAGGGCCTTACATTCAATTCTCCGAAGTGGATACATGGCTGGAGCATGCTCTAGAGCGGCTGCATGAGCCAGAAAGGTATCAGAGTACAGTTTAACCTTCCGAACAAACAGGCTGGCATGGGATATCACCACTTTATAGTCTGCGCCTGCCATGCCAGAGAGAAGGCAAAAGCTATTTTTGCTGCGGTTTAGGCGAACACGGATGGAGACCCCATTCAACAGTAATCGATCTTGGTAGAATAAGTCCACATGTAACGGCCCTATCAGTTCCACCGTTGAACTGTCTTTGATGAAACTGTATCGTGTTACCAAACCAGAATTAGGATTTGTTGTCAAGGGATCTACTACATCCATCTTGCCTGCGGTATCCTTGTAAAACAGTTCCCCAGACAGTTGAGAGTTTTTGGCATCACTGCCATAGGTTAGCAAAGTACTTATCATGGCTTTGTAGGGGTTCGTGTTGGTAGATTCTGTAATCATCTTATCATTCAGACTAACATCCACTTGACCAAACAATGACTGTAGAAATAGGTTGCTTGGTCCTACTTTGTCGGTACCATCTACAATGTCTCCTCCATCAGTCTTGGTTACCTTAGCTCTGACATAGAGCCAAGCTTGTCTTAAATCAGTATACTCTTCTCCACTTCCAGAAATATTAAACTCCACTGGTCCAGAGTCGGTGATGTTTGATACAGGAAAGTATTCTACCCATTGTGTTTTCTCAATGCTCGTTTGAAGATGAGGGGCAGCAAAAAGGTCGAGCTCTGACTTGGTACACTCTTGATACTGTGAATGAGCCATTATTTTGAAAAGAAGTTAAATCCTTTCTTCTGAGATGTTCTCGCCTTCTTAGCACGGCTTGAAGTGACACGCTCTTGTTGAGTTCGCCTTTTTGTACTCTTTCGCCCCGACCCCGTTTGAGCATTGGCTAGGGCATCCTTAATGACAGCCTTTCCTGTTTCTTTAGCTCGTGATGTCAGAGATCTTTTCAAGTTTTGTCCGCTTACAACATCATGTGCAACAGCGAGTCCACCTTTTAAAGCTTGACGACTCAACGATTTTACTCCTGCATTAACGTGAGGGAGGGCCCATCGAAACAATCCTCTTAGCATGGATCCTAATCCATACCCCTGTTGGAAGCTGGCTCCGTGAAACGCCGGTAAGTTTCCTCCTCTTTGCTTAGCTTGAGTCACGTAATAGTTCTTCAAAGAGTCCCCCATTTTGGGCATGATTAATTGAAGTAAGGGTTGGCTCTCCTAAAGTGAAGTGTTACTAACACACGACCAGATTGAAATGGCACCTTTTCTCCGTTGTCTTGCTTTATATTCACTTCGATGGTCTCAAACTGTTTTCTACCGACGGGGAGATACTGTGGGTTAACAAATCTAGCGGTTATGTGATCACGTTCCTTTCCCTCCACAGGAATTATTCGAATCAGCGGCACTTGACTGTTTCCAACGACTTGAGGTTGGACCACATCGCTATAAACGTAAAGAAAACGGACGGCTCCCTCGAGGTCCACTATGCTCTCGGCTGTTGTAGTTTTTGACAATAAAGTGTTTGGCTTAAAACCTAGAATGACGGCAAGGTCCTCATTGAACAAAAATCTGAAACCATTTTTTAGTTCAATCGTCACAAGTCGTGATATTTTGTTATAAACAAAACTAATACTGTTACGAGCATTCACATCGTCAATGCTACTCCTCATTGCCTCTAGAAGCTCTTCTATGGTGGAATAATACCCCGGCTGAACGATATATGCATCTGCAAATCCAGAAGAAGAATCCTCAATGTAGAAGCGGTTGTTGGAATTTTCGCTGCGAACATTATTCCAGGTGTGGGGATATTGGATTTCTGTTAAGGCTACCTCCCAATCTCCCACTAGCTGTATGGATTGAGGGAGATGAACCCGATATTCAGCTAGAGTGTTGGATGGAAACACATCCATACTGCTGTTAGAAGGGAGCCAGAGATAAAATTGTGTGTTCTCCATAGTCAACTAGCTAAAAATGACAACATACAACAAGGATATTTTATTTTATATTTATTGAACTCAAAATGACATTCACTCAAGGTCACTCTTTTTGACCCATGAATTATACTTGTCGGGATAGCCGAGCCACTTTACAAAATGCTCTACCTGTCTACCTCGCTTGCGTGTTCTCAGTATCTTCTCTATCTTATACACTTGCTCTATTCCTTTGGTTTGCACTCGCTGCAATTCCTTTAAAACGTTCCTTCTAATTCATCTCCATCAAATTCCTTTAACTTGTAAACAGGAGGATTACGTGGAATGCGTTTGGCCACTGTAAATATTTCTTCACCCCAATTCGGTAAATATCCCTTATCAAAGAGTTTTTTCAGCTTTGAAATCCGTACGGGATCTCCAACTTTGAAAGTGAAACCTCTTCTAGGTGGTTCGTCAGCGTACAAAGTCAGCCACACATCTTTTTCGTTTTTGCTATTGACGGATGTTGGAGTTCTCTTGATGCTTCGATGGTATGACTTATTGTAAGACTGTACTAGTTCTGGTAAAATATCAATGTATTTCAGAGTTCCCTTCCATGTAAAATATCGATACATGCGTTGTTTCAAGGTTCGATTGAAACGTTCTACAACGCTGGCTTTGGTTTCGTTGTTTGTGTGATAAAACCCAATACCTTTTTGCTTTAAAAAGGATTGGTATTTCTTGTTTATAAATTCACTACCACGGTCGGCGTGAATTTTAACTGGTTTGCGCCCTGATTTCTTCAGAATTTGTTTGAATGCCTCTAGTAGGGAGTCGGCAGACTTATCTTTCAACGCTAGCACCCATGCATACTTGGACAGTACATCAATACAGGTTACCAAATACTTGTAATTATTATTGTACTTCTTGAGTGACTGTAAATCAATTAAATCTATTTCCCACAATGAATCTATGGATTTGGCAAAAACTCGATTTCTCCTAAAATGTTTTACTACTGGTCTGTGAAGGGAATAAACTCGTTGTGCTTTCAACCATTCTCGAACTATTTTCTTGGTGATTTTCCTATTCTTCTTTTTGGCAGCATGGTATAAGGCATCCATACTTGCTAGGCTTCCTTCTTCGTTGATCGTGTAGTACAGTTTTTCCAGCATTTTCTCGGTCTCCATCAATCTGTGAGTTTTGAATAACGACTTGACCACCACAGCATGCGAGGACACAACGGATTTTACGAAAAATATTTTGCAGTTTAAGATTGGGGAAAGTTTTAAGACACCCACAACCCATGTCTGAATTCAACAACGTCAACTTCACGTTTTATTCAGCATTTTCAATGATACAATGATTTATTGTGTTAAATAGTTTTGGAACCATGAAAATAGATCTAATGATACATTCGATTTTACACCTTCATGACTATTACACATGTCGATAACAAAATCACTCATAGACCCTTCTTCTTCATACATCAACTCTTTCCATAGTGTGCATACTGCATAGGGCGAAGCATTTGGTAGATTATTGATCAATGTAACACTCTCTTGGCACATGGGTAGGTTATTCATTTTATAAAAGAGTTCACAAAGTTCCTGTAGCATATCCAAACTGACTTCATGCTTGGTTTCGGTGTAAAACTCATGAAATATGTCGTATTCGGTTTTCATACAGCATTCGTGGTCTCTCCGACTACACCAGGTGTTTTCACAGCCTTCGCATTTGAATTTTTTGTAGATCTTTCTCTGACATAGTTCTACATAGAGATACGTCAGAACACGATGGATCTTGACGCGTGCTACTTGTTCTACTTGATCGGTTACCTTCATCACAACTGTATTCTCTTTGCGCGAAACCCTTTGAGCCATGTTTTTCTTCAAACTTTATTCGTTCTTTGATGTACCAAAGAGGGTTGTACGAATCACGAATCATACAATATACCAAAGGAATGATTATCAGTAACATTTGATACACCTTCTCTCTGATCCCAGGTCTTAAAAATATTTCGAGACTCAGAAACATGTGTCAATCTAATGACCAATCAAAAATGACATCCGGTCTTA
>JAUPMH010178646.1:0-12404 GCA_032270665.1 Metridium farcimen
TAGCACACATCAACACAATTTGCATAAGTACAGATTTAAATGGGAAAGTACAGATTTAAATGGGAACCTGTTATTAATAGTTGAATTAATGAATGGATGTCAGAGTAAGTGAATGAAAGAATGAGTGCATTGCTGAATGAATGATATTGGCATAGATTTGTTTACATACATGTTTGCCTTCCCACCAGACAACAGGGAATGCAGAATTTAAAATCTCATCATCTGGAGGTCTGATGTGCATAAAATAACTGAACTTTTGAGGAAAGGTGATCAATGTCAAGGAGAAATTTTAATAGTACAACTTAATTTACATTTGATATCAACTGAGAAATTATCTATCCATGTGGTGTTTTTTTTAATAAAGTGGATGTAGTCTACTGAATGTACATGTATGTAGTTGCTCAAGGTATATAAACAACAACAGCAACAACAGCAACAAGAACAACAAGAACAAGAACAACAACATGAACAACAACAACAACAGGAACAACAACAACAACAACAACAACAGGAACAACAACAACAACAGGAATAATAATAATAATAATAATAATAATAACAACAACAACAACAACAGGAATAATAACAACAGCAACAACAACAACAACAACAGGAATAATAACAACAGCAACAACAACAACAACAACAACAGGAATAATAACAACAACCTCAACAGGAATAACATCAACAGGAACAACCACCACAGTCTACACATGATAATGTATAGCAGCTATTATGTACAAATTGTTAAATGTTAAGGATATATTTTGCAACTAATCCATAGTCTTCTTGTTTTATGATGCCTCAAAATATTCAATGCAAGAGACAGACAGTGTGCCTACAAGAATAGAGAAAAAAGGTAAGAGATAGAGACACTTGATATACTAATATATCCATGTAATTCTGCATGCTTTACAGTTTTTTTTGCTGCTAAACAAGCTTTCACACTCCTTATTTGGCAAAACCAAACAGCTTCTCATGTAAACACCACAGTTAAACAATCATACAAAATCCTGTGTGTAGAAGAAAGTGGTAATACTTTAATTTGTACTTTGCACTGTAGCAGTACCTGGTGTTTAAAGTCTAGAGTAACTGGCTGGTACCAATAGGCCTTGATAAGAGCAAACAGAAGATGCTCCATGCACGGCTCTAGCTCAAAGTCCTGCAAAACAACAGACCTGTTTAAACATTTTATTCATTATAATTACAATACATACTGTGCCAATGTTTCTAAGAAGGGCACTTGTCCTATGTTCACACTGTATAGTTTATACTTGGTTTTTAAACACTGACATTTCTACATTTGTACTTCTTATCAGTTTGGCCACAATACACGATTTATTATTCTAAAATATCTTATAATAATAAACAAACAGGCATGTTTCAAGAGACAACCAAACTATAATAACAAGTTACAGTGTATTCTATAGCATCAAGTCTGGGGATATAGTAGGGATATTTTGCCTGGCTTATAGGCTGGGATTATTTTCTTGGTGATTTTCAACTGACCTCCATACAAGCCCACATCAAATCAAGAATCTTTTTGACACCAGGCTGTTCTGATAGGGGATTTCCACCAGAACAGGACTTGAGAAGAAATGGCAGTAGTACCTTCTCAACAGCAAAGCCTTTTGTCTGCAACGGTAACAAGTTATTGATTGACAGGGAGAATGAATGAATGGATGAACAAAGGAGGCAACAAAGTAAAGAGGGAAGGAAGGAAGGAAGGAAGGATGGAAGGAAGGAAGGAAGGAAGGAAGGAAGGAAGGAAGGAAGGAAGGAAGGAAGGAAGGAAGGAAGGAAGGAAGGAAGGAAAGGAGGGATTAACAATATTAACAACTGAATATACTTACAAGAAGTGGTCCAAGTTTTTCAAAGACATGTGATATTGTAAGAAAGGAGACTGAATCTAATCTACCACGTAGTGATGGGGGAATAGAAGGTATCCTATCAGGCTGCAGAAAAGAAAAGTAAAAAAATATTAATATCTTAATTACAATAATAAATAACAATAATAAATGAATATTTATATAGTGCCATTTCCGTTAGCTCAAAAAGCATATCAAATACTGCAAAATTTCAAATGTTGCAATGGAGATCAGGAAGCAATTCATTTATGGTACCATAACTTCAAAACAATGTTGTAACTTTACTGCGGTTTTCGACTCTCTGCGAACTCAGACAATTCAACGGCTCATTGTGAAATGCGTTTTTAGCTGCTGTCAATCAAGGATTTAAAAGGTTACGGACTAATTAGTTTTGATTGACGGCAGCTAAAAACGTGTTTCACAATAAGCCGTGGGAATGTCTGAGTTCGCAGAAAGTGGAAAACCGCAGTAAAGAAGCAAATCAAATAATTTTCCAAATTTTCCAACTTACTGATGGTAGAAGTCTGTCCAAACAATTAATTAGTTCAGTTGCCTTAGAAACAAGAGCTATTGGGGGATCTTGTAGAGGACTGAACCCTTCCATTGGAAATCTTAACTTTGTTAAGGAGCATGTATTACTTGCGGTTTATATCTACAATGTGTTTAGCTCTGTATTGCTATAATTATTATTGCCATTATTATCATTATTAGAATGTAAACAATATATCCATGAATTATTAGTAATACTATTTAGTACAATTATATTATTCTTATTCAGTCTATCGCTTTTTATCTCTATTTTGTAATTTGTATTTCCTGGATACACCCTTTCGTTTATTAAGAACGCCAACGTTTATTAAGAAAATGCTATTTTTACTTATTAGAAAACAAGAAAGGTTGTCTCATGAACATTTAGTTTCTGAACTGTTCCATGATCCTTTGATCCATTAGCTTGCTGGCTTTTCACTAGGGACAAACTTGGCAAGGGTGTATACTTTTTGCACTTTATCACTGTCAACAGCTGTATACACTCATTTAATAGTTTGCAACAAGGATACTTGAATGGAAAAGAACCAAAATTCAGCTGACAAGATTCACCATATGAAAGGCTTACTGCGGGAAAGTAAGCAAGACCTGGTCCATATCGAACATTATTGAATGCTACACCAAGATGTTTACCATTCCTTGTAAACAAGCAAAAAATCAATAAGATTTTTTACCTACAATGTTGATCATACAATAGTCCCCTAGTCCCAATTCGAGATGAACGTTGAGCTTGCAATGAGAGAGAGCTTTTTACACCTTATGGGGCAATTATTCATGTGCCTCTATCATTGCAAGCAACACATTCTCCTCTCTTCAAATCAAAGGCATAACTACCATTCAAGATGGTGCAGGGAACTGTGAAGGGGACTATTCATGCATTGATCATGATGTAAATGAATATGATTTTAAAAATGATGAATGATGATGATGGAGTTGACGATTAAGATAATGCCACTTTATAATTATAATGGTAATATAATTTCAATGATCATAACAACTATGATCAAAATGAAGGTGGTGGTGATGATAAAGATTATAATGGCAATGATAATGATGATGATAAAGTCAAAGAGCTAGATGATGTTGATATTTTTAATGATAATAGTAATATAAAACTGAAGGTGTTAAATGATTGATAGTGTAAATAATGATAATGATTAAAATGATATAATATTACCTAGAGTATGCAATCTCTCCTTTGTTCAAATCTAAAGAGCATCCAATGACATCGCCTGCCATCCATTCCTGCACATACAATGTAAATAAATAAAACAAGAAACACTTGCTGTAGTATTCATGTATACCCATTTAATGGAGAACTGAATGGGTGGCAGTGTGGTTAACAGCCCACCTCTTGATGCCCTTGTGATCTGGACAATTACCTACTTACATTAAGGATACTAATCACGCTCTTAACATCTTTATTAACTTTCAGTTCACTCCTAATTCTCAATTTCTTCGTTATGCCGTCTTTGTAGTGAGGATGTTGATTTTTCTAACCAGTGTGAACTCATGCATACTTTTTTTAAGTAACGTAATTATCCTGATGAAGTTGTTTCTCGTGCTCTCACTAAAGTTTCTAATGTCAGCTGTGTATCCGCCCTCACTCCTAACGTACGCGCCACTAACAATCATACTCCTTTCACTCTAACTTACCATCCACTCAATAACAATGTTAAGCCACGTATTAATCGTAATTCTAATTTGCTTACTTCTGACCCTGATACGTCAAGGTTCGGGCATGGGTTATGTGTGAATCAATTGTTTTATGTGTTGTTCTCTTCTATGCCACAAGGGTAAACTTATAGGATCTCTTGTTTTCCTCCCTCATCAAAAGAACTTTAAAATGCGATTCAAGTGTTGTAAATATGGAATGTAGTGGTTGTGAGACAGTTTTAGAAAACATCATGGAAGAAACATGAAGCAATGGTTGTAAAATATAAAAAAGCCCCCTACCTCGCCATATTTAGCTGTAGAAGTATTCCACTTCCTTACTCTATGGCCATCATAAGCAAATGAATCTGGTGTGTCTCCAACTCCTTCCTAATAAAAAATAATCAAATACATTATATATTTATTATAAACAATATCACTAATACCATGGCAATGATATTAGTGATTGCATTTATGTCCCTGAAGCTGAGGGATGTTTAGTGGTCCAGGAATAATTTTGTGCCTTGTGTTGTAAAGTAAGACAATAACAAATCATTTTAGAATGAAACAAGTTGTTTTTGCCAAAATCAGTGAAAGAATGTTAAAACAATACTGATTGCAAAACTAACATAATTATGACTACAACATACTAAAATATATACCATAATTATCTTTTTTACCTCATTTGTAAAAGCACAGTTTAGAGTTGCCCAGCCCAGCTGCATGATTCCTTTTGATCCAAGAAGGATCTCATACATGAATTTACCTAGGGTAAATATAAGATCAGTATGTAAGACACATAACAATAATTATAATAATAAAGAGCTCTTGTAAATACATCTTACAAGGTCTCAATGCTTTTTACAAAAGGAGCTGACAAAGAACAAGTTACGATGAGAAATTAAAAACATATTGTTCAAAAACTCCTGGGGACCATTGTACAAAGCCTGAATAGCGCTATCCACCGGATAAATCCCTATCCAACGGATAAAGCCTATACAAATTCTATACACTGGATAACTCTTATCCAGGCTTTGTACAACTGACCCTGTTAGACAGGAAAGTTTTGAGTGAAGAACTACGCTTCACCAAATGTTTTGTCTGACATGGTGTAGCAAAGAAATTGTTGGTAAAAATGGTGAATTAGACACTGACCTTTACAGACACAGATGTTGGATCTTACACTGCTGAAATTACTTTGGCTCTCAAGCTGAAATAGACATTACCCATTGAGCATTTTACCAAGATCCATGTCAGATCATGCAAGATCCTGGCAGGATTCAGGCATGATGTTACAAGATCTTGGCATGTAACCTTCAATCTGCAAGAACTTGCATAATAAACTTTCAAGTTCTTGCCAAGAATTAATGAAGATCTTCCCAAGATCATTCCAAGAAATTTACTTGTCAATGTTTAAGTATGATCTTGGATGATCCTACCAGATGCTCAACATTAGATATATAAGCAACTATGTGAGACATTCATGATTATGAAAACTATGCAGATTGAGCCAATATCTTTCTGTTTATGCCAGTATTGGAAATAATATGGTATACAGATGGTTGCCGTGGTAACCTAAGCAATTTAAGCAATTGCTGCATTAGAAAAACTTGAAAAACTTTCCATTTTTGAAATATTTATCAATAAATTATGATACAATATTATCTTGCGGCCAGAATTTCACTCAGTCAACCTTCAACTCATTTCCTCTGAGTTTTCGCGTAATGGTAGTGACTGTTTTGCAGTCTAGATACATAATTATACAAAATACTATTGTTTTAATTGTCTACCTCAATGTTATCTTTGATACTCATTGATCCACATAGACTAGTTTTATCAATACCAACAACCAATGGCCCTATTCTACCATCATTGACTGCCCTTTCCCTTTGATCTTGCTCTGTAAAAATAGAATGTTTAGGATTCAGTCTTGTGCTTGGTAAGATGTGAGAATTTTAAAAAATTTGATAATGCTCTTTTAATTGATAGGAAAACACTATATTCCACAAACAAACAAAAAACAACAACAACACACAAACAAACAAACTTTTTTTTTTAAATCATCAAAAATTACACAAAGCTTGCCAGTCAGTCATACAAGTCCTTCTTATTGTTTGATGATCATTTTAAAAAATTCTCAGAGCCTTAGATTTAAAGATATTATAGAAACATTCATTGGATGATCCAATGAACTTTTCTTGAATCCCAATTACCAACATATTTTCAAGAAAAAATCATTGGTTGACTCGGGAATTGGTTGACTCGGGAAAGAAAAACAATGCGCAGGCTTCCTGATTTTTCGTTAAATTCAGCTTTTCAGACTGCGGTCAAATATTGTTCATTTTAAAGCAGAATTCGCTTTTCAACAAAGTTAGCTATTTCCATATTTTATACTTTTTGTGAACTTATCTCTGTTTTGGGTCATTTTTTAATGCCATATGTTAATAAGAAAATCAAGCGAAAATAAGCTGAAAACAACATTTATTTGTGCGGAATTCCTGATTTTTCAATTGAATTCAGCTCTGAAAGCGTTGGATTCCGCACTGAATCCTTCGCTAGCTACGCCACAGATTCGTCATCTCAGACCAATCAGCGTGCAAGTTTCTAATGTGATATGGGATTCTGAGATAAATCTTTCATAGAATAAAATTATAAAACACAATCATGTAATCTATAAATACCTTGTTGTTCAGTGTCTTCAAACTGATTTAGGATCTCATCAATATGTTCTTGTAAAGTGCTATATTCAAGCAGTCTCCTGTGTGAGGACACACAAATGTCAATGAATCAATGACATAAATTTTTACATGTTTTAATATACGCGTTTAATATATCATGATGGTGATTTAAAGTTATTGAGGGTTTTTTCGATGAATTTTCGGCGCAAACTAAATGCTTGATCGCATAAACGAGAAACCTTAAACAGCGTTTTATATTAACACTGGAAAAGCCAATTTAGCAAGTTATAAATTAATAAAAACAAACATGGCATTTCAAATCTAGCTGCTATAATCATACGAAGATGGTTTGTGGCGTACAGTTTATAGCTTATATTTTAGTAGGAATTCAAAGACTAAATACCTTGGAGTAGCAACATCTTCTTTATCAGGAGTTGGAAACACGGACGTCAAAAACGCATCCAATTCCATGATTTTACCCAAGCTAAAGTTTTGACAAAACACAAAACGACTTGGTAGTCAAATCTTGGTTTTCTGCTGTCGAAAACACGTTAACAAAAAAGATGTTCTCCTTCTAGAAAAGCCATAAGCTTCTAAATATTATAGAAAACATATGATGCTTATGTTTTTGGAGATCAAGGCACGAGAAAATGTCTTAAATCAGCTGTGTTTTGGCATAATAAACACATGAACTACCTAAACAAATTCGCCATTTTGTTTTCAAAGCGAGGCTATCCCGCGCATTCCGCGGGCAGCCACAGGAGCCCCAAACTGGTACTTCCTTTGATAATTTATCTATTTTCGTTCTCCAGATGTAGTTTTCTGGTCCATTCAGCACTTAAAATTTTTCATTATATATTTAGTTAATTTTTGATCATTATATTTTACAAAAACATTATAAAAGTTTTTGGGAACGTTTTTGGGCTTCCTGTGGTGAACTCTGCGCGCATAAGCTTGGAGGCCGCGCACTACAGAGAGTGACTGCATTTCTAAATATGAGAATGACAATCTTTTGAATTGGGTAATTACAGATTATTTATTTTTATATTCTGTGTTCTTTATGCGGCATAATTGCTGCAACTCTAGCTTTGATATCTATGCGAAAAATTAAGAAACTATCTTTATGATATTGATAACTTATGAATGAAGAAGAAAATATTGATTTGAAATCACTGTATTATTAAAACCCCGCTGCTACCCCGCTGCAGACTCTGCGTGTAAAGCTCTTTTATAGATCTTTATTGCAAATTTTGAAACAATTTCATCCTACATTTCTAATTTCTGTGCAGCAAGTTTATTTATGAAAAAAAAAACCGCAAGGACAATCTGGAAACCAAGACGACGTCGGCGGAGACTGATATGTGATTACTTCAGCTGCTATCTTTAGACATTAGACGTCTATGTAAGGAGAATTTAGTCGACGTTCTAATTTTCAGGTAATTTTGGCAGTAATTATCATCTAATAATTCCTTCAATTAACACTATTTATCTAATATCTCTCATTAAATATAAAAAAATTATCTCATTTAGGTAAGTTTGTAAAATTGAGTGAAACTTGTTTATTTTGGAATTGTGTGAAAGTTTGTTATGCCAATTCTCTCAACATCGTTTCCATAAATTTATGTAATGCTTTGGGACTATTCCCCACGAAATTCCGAGAATAAGAGTGAACACAAATTATCGAAAGATCAGTTTTGTTGTTTGTTTATCGAAGAAAGACCCTTTGCACTTCAGAAATACTTTTTAAAAGTAAGTTTTCGATATAATTTTGGAATATTTTGCAAATTTTGACACCTTAGTGCACTATAATTTATTGTGAGGTTGATTTTGAATGCTGCTAATTTGTATTATTCAATAGTGTTATATTCCGTCATTTGAGAGAAATTGTTTAATTGTCTAAGCGTTTATAGCAAAGCATATAATAATGTATTATAAAAAAATCGTTTGACTGTTTAACAGTCTATCAATTTCAAGAAAGATATGATTTAATCTAAAAATTATTATCTCTTAAATAGTGTCTGAAAGTGAGGAACTGCAGACGAGCCTCGTGTTTGTCGATGCTGATAATGGCGATGAAGAAAGCATCGAAGTTGTTCCATGTTCACAAGAAAACAGTGCAGAGCCTGCTGCAGCTGATCCTCAGCAAAACAGACATGACAGAGAAGACATAATACAGGTAACAATATTATACATTGAAATGGATGATAGAAAGACTTCAAAAACTTCTGAATAATTCATGAGGAAATACAAAAGAAATCATAACTGGGTGTTGTAAATCTGATACAACACTTAAGTGTCTTAAATCTTGTTAAACAGTTCATGATGAGAATCTGACAAAATCTGTGATGAAGGTTGTATTTTCAATGCAAAATCGTCCTGATTTGCATTAATTTTTACCTTGATTTTTTTGACGATTTTTGTAAAATATGAATGAACTAACGTTGGACTTTCTAAGTGGACTTCGACTCACCGTTGTATATCCCATACAGATTAGCCACTCATATTGTTTATATATATATTACATAATCCCTGTAGTAACTTAGCTTGATATTTCTTGGTGTGATTTATGACCATCCTATGATTTAAGATGGTCCTATGATGAATTTTAAATGTTTTGGTTTTTCCGCAGGCCGAGAAGCTTCCAACCAATACTTTAAAGAAGCTGTTTTACAATGATCAAGACCATCTAAACACCCACAAAGATAAAGTGAAATCCAAGCCATTGCTAGGTAAGAAAATAACGAAAGTTAGACCTAAGGCACTGCATGCATGTGTAATATTTTCAGAAACTTGTCTTGCAATAAATAATAAATAGACTAGCTATTAGAAGCTTAAAGGAAGAAATGTCTTACAATGCTTGAGGGGTGATACACTGTGCTGTTACATTGAAAGGTACTGAGTTCTGTTGCAAGATGTAGAACTAACAGGTTCCCATTTAAATCTGTACTAGCTTTCCCATTAAAATCTGTACTTATACAAATTTTGTTGATGTGTGCTAAACACACAGATCAACTAATCAGAGTATATTATTTCTGAAGTGAACTTCTCTGATTGGTTGATCTGTGTGTTTAGCACACATCAACACAAATTGCATAAGTACAGATTTAAATGGGAAAACTACAGATTTAAATGGGAACACATAACTGTACTCTACTTTGTGCAATGCTGTCTGCAACAACAAGACAGCAAGAAAAAATGACAGCTGCATGACAGCCTCCTTACACTGTGCAATAGACCTTTTCACAGTCCTCATAGAACATTTCCTCATGCTCAATAGTGTGTAATAAGTTATTGGTAAATGTTTCAATAGTTTGATATTGTGTACATTCCTTAAATTACTGCAATTAAGCTGTAGTCAAATTGTAAATAATATATTACACGCTATTGAGGCTGGGGTTGTGGACAAGAACCATGAAAAGGTCTATTGTGCCTTTAATTGGTGAATGGTTGAGTTGGATTTCATTTAAAAACTACCAATTGTATATATTCCGTAGATGAGAAGATACAGAAGGGGATCACAGATTTGAATGATATCCTTCAAAAACCTGAGTTTGAGACTCTTCACCCTATTGGCCAGGAAGTTAAAGGTAAGACATTTGATGTTCAAAATGATATTGACGATGATAATGATAATGGTCTTTATTGCAATGATACGTTTGACACTGATTGTCAAGAATGATAATATACCGGTATACGTAGTTTAGATGGTTAGTGAGTAAGTGAGAAAGAGAGAGATAAAAATTAGGTATTTATAAGGACATTACATACATGACCACATCGGCTATGCTGCAAATCTTATCATGTTTTAATAAATCTTATTATTATTATAATTTTTCTATTAATTTTTCAGAGCTTTTATCTGGAGCTGTCATATATGCAAATGAGAGTGGAACCTCACTAAAAGCTGCTAGAGAACTGCTTGACAGTAGTTTGGAAATATACAAGTCAGCATGTGATAGCTCTGCCGACAAGTTTGAACTTTCTACCGAGAGCACCAAAACATTGGCTGAACATGAAAGAATTGAGAGAGAAAGACTGGAGGTGCTCATCAAGAGGAAGAATCTAGAAGAAGCTAATGCAAAAAGGGAAGAAGGACTGGATATGATTGGTAAATGCTACTTATATACTGTCTATTAAATAAATAGACGTCAAATAAACAAACAGACAAACAAACTAATAAAATGCAGACAAACAAACAAAATAAACAAACTAATAAAAATCAAAAAACACAAATTAACAAACAGATTAACAAACAAATAAATATAAATATATTAAATAAAAAAAATAAATAAATGAAAATAAGATTAATTTAGAATATATTTGCAACATTGAGAGAGACCTACCTAGTACTTTAAAACTCCAAACCATCATTATATTGTACATGTTGTGACACTAAGAAAGAGTATCTAGTAAACAAATACAATTCTAAATGATCCAATGACCCAGTATATTATCAAATCTGTTTTCATATATGTTGAGGATCTTTTCTTTGTGTTAATTAGAGAAAAGCATTGAAGCTGCCAAGATAGATACAGTACGAGTGATGACAAAACAAGCCAAGGAAGAACAAGAACAAGTTTTGATGAAACTTACAGAAAAGAAACAAGAAATAGAGGAAAAAATTGACGATGAGTTGGATAGCCTACATCTTATCAGCCATAATTGTGAAGGAGATGTCCATGCCTTAGGTAAGTAACCTTCCTCTGACCTGTCCCCTGCCCCTGTCTCTCCCAATGGCTCTACCTCTGTCGCTGCCTCTGCTGCTACCAATGCCACAGCCCTTGCCCATACCACTGCCACTTCCTCTCTCTCTGCCTCCCACCTACTCCTGGTCCTGCTACTGCCTCTGCTGCTAACCATACCACAGCCCTTGCCCATACCACTGCCACTTCCTTTCTCTCTGCCTCTAACCTACTCCTGGTCCTGCTACTGTCTCTGCTGCTAACCATACCACAGCCCTTGCCCATACTACTGCCAATACTGCTTCCTCTCCCTCTTCCACTCCTAATGGCTCCACCCCTACCCCTGGCCCTACTACCACCACTGCTGCACTCTCTCCATTTGCCAACACCCTTCATCTTCTCTCACTTCCTGCTTTCTCTTCCATTTCCCTTTCCTCTTTGTCATTCTCCTCATGTTCACTGCTCCTATCTCTCTTCCTTGCTCCTTCTTCTCATCTCTCTTGTTTTTCTTGTCAGATTAAAAATCAAGTAGCTGAGCCTTTTGTCTTTTTATTGCAGATCAAAGTTTGAATATCCTTGAACAATCAGCTGAAGCTGCCTTTAACAATTACACTGAGAAAGACAAAGACCTTTGTCTTAAACTTCAAGGAAACAGAACTGAACAAGAAGAGTTAAGAAAGAGACTTGAAGAATTGACCATGCAAGAACAAACTCTTGAAAACGAAAGAGATTTTGAGAAAAAGACTCAACAAAGAGCTGAACAAGTGAGATAATAAATATAGTCTTGTTAATAATTATTATAAGCATTGTTTTACCTTTACCTCAATCTTTTACACTGACGAAGGGCTAATTAAAGCTCAAAACGTCACTGAAGTTTAGTTAACATTTTTTTTAAGGTTGGTAATATAATGAAATTTGTAACACCTTAAAAATGTTGACTTAACTTTACTGACGTTTCGAGCTTTAGCCCTTCGTCG
>JAUPMH010178757.1:0-12401 GCA_032270665.1 Metridium farcimen
TTACTCTTTCAATTATTTTACTCCATTGTATGAGTGCTCTTTATCTAACTTAGAAAGGATTTTTTATATACTACGAAGTAAAAGTCAAAACACATCTGAATCAGTCAGACGAAGTCGATCGAGATATCGTCACGCAACACCATCGGTTCAGTAAGGATTGGAACTACAACTTTTACTGGCAAACCTTCGGTCTAACATGGCTAAACAGCAACGTGTTTTGCTACTTTTATTAATATAGCTGCTCCTTTAATGTATTGACATTCGCCAACCATACGAAGATTTATTCTGTCATAAAAGTTCGATATTTTATTAGATTTTCATCGGCTTGTTACGTAGTTTTAACCAAAGTTTTATCTGTCTGATGACAATTATAGAATATTCCCGGACATCATCTAGGTGAGAATACAGCTAATAATTGAGATTACTTATTCGTAAAAATAAGCTTTTTAAGATACGAATTCGAACAGCAAGATTATTGCGCGTAAATATAAGTATATAAGCCCACAGCGTGCTATATAAACACCTCAGTCTAAGTGCGCGAACTCGGTGGTTCGTATCATGAAAAACATGGTTTATTTCTCTTTAGATTAAATTTCAGACTTACCAGTTGTTAGATACTGGCTTCTAATTAATGAATACACAACATATTCTTAGAAATAGCAAATACAACTACTGTGTAGCGAGAAATGGAATTGACAATACCGTGATGAAGTCTATAGCAGTTGTGGTTCGATTTCATCCTTGTAAATCACTATCAAAACTCCAAACCTTCCATACCTTAATCACACACATACAAGGTTAAATTCTGAGTCGATAGATATGAAGATTGTAGCAAAACATCCAATAAAATTGCTTTTATCGAACGACATTCGTGCTAAAGAAATGAGTGTGAAACTGCCCTTGCTAGAATTCATTTAGATTGGATGACGTCACAAGCCTCAAAAGATATCAAATGTCTAAAGGTCATTTATTCAGTCGCAATATGGCGGATGGCCAAAATGGCGTATAAAAGTCTTGATTTCTCGTAGACTATTGGTCCGATTGCTTTAAAATCTGGTAGAAATGTTATTCAAACTAGGCTCTTTCGAAATATCAACAAGAAAAAATGCTACGAGAAAGTAGCGTTTTTCGTCGCAGTCCCGGTTTAAATAATATCATTTTTAATAAAAAATATGTTGATGTCATTTACAGTCATTCATATCAAATAGAAATCTTAGTTTAGTTTATCTATTAGTTACTGAATGCCGTTATCAACCCGGTTTTCAGACATGAATGAATTGAATTAATTCAGTGATTCTTAATTCATATTTTTTTATCATTAATAACACATCTGCATTAAAATGTTTGATTCTGATTGGCTAATTGACTATGGATTTTTTCTTAATTTGTGTGGTGTGGTAATCAATTCTTCTCGAACGGTGATATTTCCTATACTAATTGATGTATCTATTTACAGATGTGGCAACATGAACTTTGCAAGACGTGACACTTGTAACCGTTGCCAGACTTCAAAGCCTGGTGAATCAGGAGGTAAGACTTGTGAAATGTTGTATCTTATATGTTATGCCGCAATAGTTACAATTCAATAGAAACACACTGCAGGGGTGGATCTATAGGTGTCCCTAGTGGCACCTGACACCCCCATAGCGCCGCAATTACCCCTATTTTATTTAAGATATTGGACACCCCTTAAAACCTTAAGAGCCCTTCATTTACAATTTGGACACCCCTGACAAATTTCTGGATCTGCCCCTGCACTGTATTCTTTGTTAATTTTGTACTGCTTAGTACTTCATGTACAGGATACTATAGGATACTAAAGGAACTATAGGAACCCACTGTGTTCTCTGTACAATACTAATGTACTGAAGCTGAAAATTGATTGTTGTAGCTTCAAGTCTGTGTCATTGTATTAAAGATGATAATTTGGTGATTCTCTCCCATCCAATACAATTATTTGCCTAGACCACTTATTACTGTAATCAACAGACATCGTACACATTGTTTGTTTATCAATAATATTACTAAAACTAATGTATGGGTTCTTGGCGAGTGTACAGAGTTGTCAATCTCTGTTATGTGTCTTGTTGTCTGTGCGTCTTGCATTTGGCATTAGTCACTACATTCAACCAAGGGAACCCTAGAGCAAGCAATGATCTTCATAGTCCAACAGATGCTCCTCCTAGAGTCTGTTGGTTCCCATGTATCACACATTGTTTATAGTATTATGGATTTTTATTTTGACTCGCAATCATGTTCAAAATTGTTGGGCCATTGTAACATTTTTATGAACGTTTTTGCTTAAATTTTTTAAAAATATGCAAAATCTATCAATTTGATTTGCAAACCCCCATCCCCCCAAAGCAATGTTGATTGGCTTTTCAAATGACAACCCTATTTCATTTCCAAAACTCAACATTGATTCAGGGGAGAGGAATTGGTTTCATGTAAAAAATAAACCAGATAATGTCCCAAGGTATTTGTTTATGAAAACAGGCGTAAACAGCAATCTTAAAAACTAAAACTAGAATACTGTGCAAACAGTATATCCATGAACTACAAATTACTAATAAGGACAAAATAGTGCTAAACAAATAATAGAAAACAATTTAATTAGCATGAAGTAAAGCTTTCATGGATAATTGCAATGACTTTATTATATTATTATTAATAGACCAGTTTTTATTAACCTGTGAAACACTCTGTATCACTGTTTAATGCAGATTAATTCCATTGTGTTCTGTTGTTGCTGTTTGACTACATGTTATTGAATACACTTTGTTTACAGTGAGGATACTCAAACCGAGAACACTTGACTTTTTTCATGTTATTATTTTCTGAACCTACTACTGCTTCAAAACCCCTAAAAATAAAGCAGTGGGTTCAAATACGCTAATTGTTCATAAAACATCTTATTTCTAATCTGTTTGCTCAAAGGAAGTGGGTTAAAAAAAGTATCATAAAAGCTCAAAGTGTTCACGGTTCGAGTGTCCTCACTGTAACAGGTTAATGAGAACACCTATTATAATATATTTTCAAATATTGATGTTCATATCCATTTTCTTATAGGTAGTGGAGGAGGAGGAGGAGGAGGAGGATACAGAGGACGAGGAGGTGGACGAGGAGGTGGCCGAGGTGGTGATAGAGGATATGGCGGTGGTAGAGGAGGAGGTCGAGGTGGTGGTGGATATGGCGGTGGAGGTGGACGTGGCGGTTATGACAGGTAATAAATACGGTTCTGATTTCAATACATTTTCAAAAGGTTATTATTATTGTTTATTTACAAAAATGGTATGTAGTGTTTATATCATAAGCAGTCGTGTTGTATCGGCAGATACAATCACATCATGTGATGCCAAAGGTGCATGATTTTTACTAAGAAATGTCTGAATGACAGTTATTTTTAAAGAATGCATTTGTACTGCAATTTCTCATTGAAAACCATTGTTTTATTCCCAGGCAAGGAGCTCGTCAAGACAGAAGAGACAGGCCATACTAACTCAATTAACTAGCTCCACCTTAACTACCAAGTATACAAACATCACACACTGACATTGTGTGACTATGGAGAGCTCCAAGCTGTACTTGACTAGGAGTCTGATGTATACTAAAGTTTAGACTTGTCAACATCACTTTGTAAATTCACAACACACTTACATTTATTTTACAAACGTTTTCCCCCCAAGATAGTCTACAAGTATACAAGATAGCAAAGAAGAATGGTTTCTTTGACTTCAGTAATCATTGTAGATAACATATCAACAAGAACTTCTTTGCTTTTGACAACACACTTACATTTTTACAAATGTTTTTTTCCAAGATAGTCTACAAGTAAACAAGATTGCAAAGGATAATAGTTTCTTTAACTTCAGTAATCATTGTAGATACATATCTCAACAAGAACCTCTTTGCTTTTGACAAGAAATATCATTGTAAGCACTTTTAGTATTTATACAAGGAGGATGCCCTTGATTCTTTTCCATCTAGGCGTGACAAAGTGCCTTGGACAAAATTGTTTTTTAAATGCTATATACCAAAGGTGAATCATATGAAGCATAAGTGCTAGACATGTATAGAGTCAGAAAAACTATGCCTATTAGAGCAATCAAGGAATAACTATGTCATTTGCCTGATAAAACATTTAAACTTTAGTTCTTTGTCTAGTTTTATTTCTTTATGTAATGCCACAGTTTTAGTAAATAAAAAAAGTTAAAATCTGAACTGGGTTTTAGTTTTAACATTAGTTGGTTTTGATATTGTGCTTTTTATACGAATGAGTAAGAATCATTGAATAAATGAGTGAACTAAACAACAAATAAAAGAATATATAGATAAATGTAATAATAAATTAAAATAAATGCATCACTTTTTATATTTTAAAACTATAATGGTACCTCTATTAAGCAGTCACCCTTGGGACTTTCCAAAGTGGCCGCTTAGTAGAGGTTGGCCGCTGAATAAAGGTATAGAATAGGTATAGGAATAGATTTGGGACTTTTTATTGTGGCCGCCTAATAGAGGGTGACTGCTTAATGGGTGACCGCTTAATAGAGGTACCACTAGACACAAGTGCCCTACTAATTTGGGAGTCTCAGACCCACAATCACTATCTCTACAATATTTTAGCATACATTTTTGGTGGTTTGGGGAAAATCAGAGAACTGGTTCACTTCTATCTATTACCCTGGGTTCCTTCGATTGGGGAGAGGAAGAGGGGAATGAGCCTCTGGTCTCAAGAGCTGCCAGCCTCACTTTCGTGAATACAAAATCTTTAATCATTGTTTGATTGGCTCTCAATTAGATCCTATTTACAAAAGAAACTGCACTCTGAATGAAAATTATTATTTTCACATTGAAATAAAACCTGTTTTATTTTCCTGTGACACGATGCTCGCAACCAAAAATTGTATGTGAATGTGTATTCAAGAAGAGAAGAGCTGTGGAAGAAGATGCCCTTTAATGCTTTATTAAAAAGGAAAGATGTTTTAGCAGTATTGCCCACATGAAGCGAAAAATCATTGATATTTATTTCGAGCTGTTCGTGGAATTTATACATGGTAATTCAGTCGAGTCTTAACTTTCAAAAATATGCTTGCATAAAGTGGCGGTCAAACTCGTATCTCTTAGGGGTAAAAATCAGAGATTTGGTATCTTTTAGGGTTTGTAAATAAGTAATTGAATTATGGATGAAAGGAGTTAATAAATCATCAAATTACTAGTATGGAAGAAAGGAAAGAGTTAATAAGAGAACCAACAAAATTAAGGGAGTTTTTTTTAAAAAAAGACTGAAAATTAAAAATCAGGAACACTCTGCTAGCCTTTATACAGCTGTCCCCATCCCTCCCCTTTTACCGTTTCTTCCCGTACGGGGGAGGGATGGGGACACGGCTGTACACAGGCTAAAAGAGTGTACCTGATTTTTAATATCTTTAGAAATTTCTCCCACTCTATTTTTTCATTGATATCTCTTATTTTTCTTTCCTCCTTGTATTTCTCCCCACTCTATTTGGAGGTACGTCATGCATTTGAACTGTTGTCCGTGCACGCTGGTCCGTTCCGGATGTGACGCAGACTACTTGGACGTTCACCCGAAAAAATAACTTTAGTCCGTTCATTCCCCGTGTAATAGGCGTATTTGATGTCTGTGGTAAAACTTTAAACATAAATAGTAATATATAACACTTAAATTAATGTTCAGATTTGGCATTCAAATGTAATGTAAATTTCACATCCGTCTGAAAATAGGGAAAACTCTTTCTCTTTATGAATTCGTGCAGAGAAAAACATTGAAAACCGAAAAAATGTTGTCACGTGCAGAAAAAGCTACAAGTATACAGTGAATAAATAAATATTCAAATATTTATCTAATCGATAAACAGATACAGGTTGATATCGCTTGATATAATGGTTCCGCGGCCACACGCGGCAAGATTCCAGTCAGCGCTTTTGATTGGTCCATACCACCTAAGCACCGCCTATATTATCACGTGACAAGAAGGACGGTCAATCATTTTGTGTGAAACTTCGAATAGTAAACCGGCATGGCGTACACATCGGCCGGCGGCAAGAAAAGAGTTTGCTATTACTACGATGGTAAGTGATTTTAACCCGACAAAACTCCACAGACTTGTAAAGTTATTCTTGGGGAACAACTATGTCGAGTTTTTAGTGTTAATTTGGCTTAGTTGTTGAGTTACTAGAGTAGTTTTGAAGTGTGCTGGTTTTCTTCCCTAACAATAGGTGACATCGGTAACTATTACTATGGACAAGGACATCCTATGAAACCTCATCGCATACGAATGACCCACAACTTATTACTTAACTATGGCCTGTATAGAAAGATGGAGATTTATGTAAGTAACTTTTGCTGTACTTAGTGAGCCTTTGACGACGCGCCAGCGCTAGTTGAGAGCAAAACTCGCTGTCATTGCAGAGTGAATGGACACTGCAATTGAATTAATGAGTTTCGAACCGGTTAATATTTTTTCTTACTTTGTGCTCCTTCTAGCGTCCCCACAAAGCTGTCCTGGATGAAATGACTAAATATCATTCAGATGATTATATCAAATTCCTCAAGACCATAAGGCCTGACAACATGTCGGAGTATACAAAGCAAATGCAAAGATGTAAGCACGATACATGATCTTCACCACCACAATGTACATTTCTTTCTTTCGCACTTTTCCTTTTTATTTCATGCATGATTTAGCCATAATTCTGACTTTTTGAACGCAAATACTAACCCTGTTTATTAATTTTAATGCTTGTTATTCAAAGTTTTGTGATTTTTGTTAGTGATATTTTTCAAAGTTCAAAAATATTTTTTTTTCAGAGAATGTTTTTATGCATGTATGTGTATGTCCGGACGTGACGATGCTCCCGGAAAGCATTCAACTCTTAGAAATCGTGGCTGAACTAAACCACGTATTTTTGGCCGATGAATTAGCATTTTAATAGTCCGTCAATCTTAAATGATACCAGATATTTTGATGGGAAATTTTGTATTGTTTAGTTTCCGTTTGCAGAAAATTATCATAATTGATGGCATTGCTCATGGATTCTGAATTTTGGAGAAATCAAGTAATACACTTGACATTACTAATTTACAAACCTTTTTTATATGCCATTTATGTTATACAACTAATTAAATCAAGTTACAACTTAAATTTATAAGACTAAAAACGTTTTTGGAGAGATGGATATATTTCATTTTCACCATAATGGAAATTTTGTTGACTAACTGGCCTCACATTCATGTAAAGAACAGTGGCAATTTTGAATGTGTGAGAGAATGGGTAGTTCAGGACATTATTTATTCAAATTTGTGGCTGAAATTTCATTTACAACTATGGCTTTTGTCAGAAGCTAGCAAGTGGCTTGAAAACTTGAGCAACCTTACAGTTCTTGTATTCTGAAATTCTATGTTTAATGATGTGATGGTCTACACAAACATTTGCACAGTTTAGGGATGGACCATATGTTATTTTTAAAAGTCCAAGCACAGCTTTGACTATGAAAAAAATATTATACACAACAAAAAATCCTGAAAGAAATGTCACGCTAAGTGAAAAAAAAATCTTGCACAGCCTCTAGGGCAATAAAAAATATTGTGTGAAAAAAAATTGCCCACTGATCCCTGTTACATGAAAATAAATGCTTTCTTCCCTTGGAAAAGGCTCCCTTGTCCAAAATCTATTTTACAACTCATATTTTAACCTCTTGTTGCTGCCTTTTATAACTATCTTTTATTGTATCATTGTCATTATTATAGTACTCATTCACTTATTAGTCCACACTGCTTATTCTTGATGTATATTTCTTTAATTCTATTCTTGTTTTGTTAATGTTCACACTCATTGTTTTTATGTATTCTCCTATTTATCTGTTTGTATAATTAATCTACATGTTTTTTTCTTCTCTAGTTAATGTTGGGGAAGATTGTCCAGTTTTTGATGGTCTGTATGAGTTCTGTCAGCTCTCTACTGGTGGATCTTTAGGTATGACCATCAATAACAATGAACTATGATAACCATCTAACAAGAAAATGACATTTTTAAAGTGGAGTCATACTACAAGTACTTGATTGTTTTTTATTCAGATGTGATTCTCTTGTGAATTATAGAAAAAGAAGCACCAACTATTTCACAAAAGAAAGCAGGAACAATAATTATTATTCTGGTTTCGACAACAAGACAACAATAATTTATTTACACAAAAGATTAAATTATAATGATGTATATGTAGAATTAAATACTAAAAAGTAGTGCAGGGATACCTGAAATAGTTTGAGCTCCTTGAAGTATTGGTAGAGCAAAAACACTAAAACCATGAAATAAAACCAAATAGTTACTTAATAATAATGTTTATTTAGTGACAAAATATCTAGGGACTATTTAGTCACTATCACTCAACCAGAAACGTCAAATAGAAAACAAAACAAAACCTCATTATATTTTTACTTGTCTTTGATAGTGACTAATAGTCACAACAACATTTGTATTCTATGTATTATGTCATAGTCGATAACACTATTTGTATTGACTTGTTCATTAGCTCTGGCTGCTCCACCCCTATGGAACAATCTTTACAAAGACATTAAACATTCTACCTTTTCTATTTTTAAGTCTTCACTAAAAATACTGTTATTTTCTAGAAACACTGAACATCTGTCTGTACTGTAAAATGCATTGAGACCTCGTATAATGTGTTTAATAAGAACTTACTATTATTATTTGTGGTATTAGCTGGTGCAGTAAAGTTAAACAAGTCACAAACAGATGTAGCTATCAACTGGGCAGGAGGATTGCATCATGCCAAGAAGTCTGAAGCATCTGGGTTCTGTTATGTCAACGATATTGTTCTTGCTATCTTAGAACTTTTGAAGTAAGTAGCAATACAGAATAGATAGTATTCACTTGATCCACTTTTTCCTCAATACATACTTCTTGGGAATTATTTTTATTTTTTTTTCATGGTGAAGTTTGCTTTTGTATTCATCATCCATTTTATATCAAAGATTTTCAACAAAGTAAAGTATTTCACAAGAAATTGTTTGAACCCACAATGCAAACAAACTGCGAAAAACTAAAACAAATTTCACTTACTTTCTCACTCGCTCCCTTCCTTCCTTCCTTACACGCTTACATGCTTGCTTGCTTACTTACTTGCTCAATTCCTTACTTACTCACTTACTTACTTATTTGCTTACTCACTTACTTACTCACTTACTTGCTTACTCACTTCCTTACTTCCTTATTTATGTACTCATCTACCTAGTAACTCATTCGCAGACTGGATAACTCACTCACTAACTTGTCTGTTTTCTTAGAGTACAAATATATCCCTGAAACATTAGTAAAAACTAAATAGTTTAGTATTTCATGGATATATTGTTTACTCTCTACTTGGTTATAGTAAGCTAGTGTGTTAGTGCATCTTCATCCTGTACTGACACAGTACAAAAAAAAAACACCAGCAAAAGTTAAACAATGACCACAGCTAACAGAGAATACAATAGGTTTCCAGACTGTCCCTTTCCCCAAACTTGGTTAGTTAGTTATCTGGTGTTAACCTGTCTTTAACTTCTTAGATATTTGTTAGAGCCAGTACCTAGAAAAAATTTTCTTTTAAATTTATCAACTGTTGTTTTGAATATTGTATTGTAAGGTTCAATAAAGCATTGTTGTTGGGTATTTTTCAATCACACACTCTCACAGTATGCCTTCATATTATTCCAATGTTTTATTGAAGTACATTTTGTAAGTTGTATTTTATATTTGTATAGGTATAACCAGCGTGTATTGTACATAGACATTGACATCCATCATGGTGATGGAGTAGAGGAAGCCTTCTATACAACTGACAGAGTCATGACTGTTTCTTTCCATAAATATGGAGAATACTTCCCTGGAACAGGAGACTTGAGGGTAAGAAAACAAACTATCTTCACCTGCATTTGTACAATCTCTGCAAAAACTATTGACAGAGACACTTTTACAGTTTTCTTTATTGTCACCCTCAACTTTGCTTCTTCATAATAATCCTCCCCCTCCATGCAATGCTGGTTTTCATTTAACTTGATTCCTTGATGATGGCCAGACCACCATTGTGTAGTGAGGGGAGGGGGAAGTGGTTTTAAAAACAAATTAAAGTCCAAAAAGAATGTCATTTCAAAAAACACTAGTGTTTCCCTAGTTTTGCAACAGTTGTTTTTTGCTGAGATCATAAAACAAAAAGAGGTGGCAATAGATTATTTGAAAACTAAAATGAAGTAAAGTCAAAATATCTCAAAAGCAACCACTTTTCAAATTCAAAAATGTGCAAGTAGAACTGGTTGTTCACGAGAATGAATTCTCACAAGCAGCCATGTGGTAAAACAATAATACCAAATTGCTTACCAGAGCCTTTACATTCACTTCAAGGAATTTGTCTTGTTTATAATAATCCTTTAAACTTTATTATAGGATATTGGAGCAGGCAGAGGCAAGTACTATGCAGTTAATTTCCCACTTAGAGATGGCATTGAAGATGATTCTTATCAACAGATATTCCAGCCTGTGAGTAACTTATACCACATTTCTTTGTAATAACAATATTAAATAATGTAACTTTTATTTAACAGTGCAACTACTTCAACCAAGCCCACCAAAACTAAATTATCCAATCCCCATTGAGAACATAAACAATAGAATCTCTAAAAATGTTTTGTTTTTTTTCACTATATAAAATGCTTATAATTTTCATTACATGCTAATAAATTATATCAAGATTGAAAAAGAAATCTCTTTAGCCTGTGAGAACCCTCAACAAGGTTTTTTTGTTTGATCTCAAAAATACTCATTTTGAGATTAAAATTGTTTTGGTGGCTTTGATTGAAGTAGTCGCACTGTAACATGGTGCAAAGGAAAATGATACTTGGTTAAAAATGAGTGCACAATTTTAACACAGCTTTCCTTCGTAGATCGTCTCCAAAGTGATGGAAGTCTATCAACCAAATGCTGTCGTCTTACAGTGTGGAGCAGACTCCCTGGCAGGTGACCGTCTAGGATGTTTCAACCTGTCCCTTAAAGGACATGCCCAATGCGTTGAGTTTGTCAAGAAGTTTAATCTGCCATTATTGCTTCTTGGTGGCGGTGGCTATACTATCAGGAACGTTGCTAGATGTTGGACCTATGAGACGTCTGTTGCCCTTGATTCTGATATCGCCAACGAACTACCTTACAATGACTATTTTGAGTACTTTGGGCCTGACTTCAAGCTGCATATTAGTCCATCTAACATGACAAACCAGAATACAGCTGACTACTTGGATAAAATCAAGTAAGTTACAGTTATTATAACTGCAGTTTATATTGACACATTATTTTTATTATTTGCTTTGAAGATATTAGTATTGGTATCCATTTTGGTCCCCCTGAAACACTATCTTCATCATGGCCAATCAACAACATTAACCTCGTTGTTGTCATCACTATCATTACCTTTATGAATATTACAGTCAACACACTTCACACATGAACACTAAACTTCAACTTTTGAAACAGCATTTGAAACAAATAATTGATTCTTCTCTCAATTATTTTAATTAATATAAAGATTGGAATCTTTGGTTTCAAAGTTGAAATCTGTAATCCAAGAATTGAAAATCTATTTCATATTTTTTTATTACAACACTAGATGATATAACGTTATAACTGAACCAATTACCAGAATACCTCACTTTCATCAGGCATTTTTCCACAGTCATTAAAAAAAGGTATCATTCGTCCATCCATCAAGAAACAAAATCTAGACGGTGATGTATTTTCAAACTATCGTCCCATTTCAAACATAGCTTTTCTTTCAAAAATTCTTGAACGAGCTGCGTCCACTCAACTGATGGATTACCTTGCTAATAACAATCTTCTCCCTAATAATAATAATTTACATTTATATGAGCGCGTATCCAAATAAATACTCTATGCGCTATAACATAAAATATAACAAAACATATCAAAAAATTTAGAAACTATAAAAATAAACAACTATAAATCAAAATAGTTTTTAATTGTTGACCCACACCTTCAGATGACAAAGCACGTCAACAATATTACATCAATCAGCCAGAGTGCGAGCGTCTGGTTCACACCTTCAACACATCCAAACTGGACATGCATAATAGTATCCTAATTGGACTGCCATCAACGGTATTAGATAAACTTCAGCGTTTACAGAATACAACAGCTAGGCTTGTTTGTAGAATGAGGAAAAATGATCACATAACACCAATTTTGAAACCCCTTCATTGGCTTCCAGTGAGAGCAAGAATCGATTTTAAAATCCTAGTGCTTACATATAAATCTCTAAACGGTCAAGCACCAAACTATATAAAAGAACTCTTAGATGAATATAAACCCGCTCGC
>JAUPMH010178867.1:0-12399 GCA_032270665.1 Metridium farcimen
GTCCTAAACGTCAATAAGGACCACTCCGGCTCTTTTATACGGTGTATAAGTTACCATTTGTTATCCAACCAAGGATTTATGTCCTAAATGTCAGTAAGTACGGTAACACTCTCTTTTATACAGTGTATACACTGAATCAAAATATGGCGGCCAGTTTAAATAACAATTGTTCTTGACTGCCCAGCCTTGCATATATGTGAAAACTCTATTGTTTTTCCAACGTGAACACAAGGCTAGACAGTCAAGAACAATAAGAGTATGCCATATTTCGATTCGGTCTATAAGTTACCATTTTTACTCCTACGAAGGATTAACGTCCTAAACGTCAGTAAGTAACAATCTCTTTTATACGGTGTATAAGTTACCATTTCTACTTCAACCTACAATTAATTTCCAAAACTTTCATTTAGTGATAACGTTCCTCTTTTAAATGGTGTGGAGTTGTAGTCATTGTTATTCAAATAGTTTCCTTGGGAACACAGTCAAACTATTGACATTTTATGTCATTACTTTGATGGAACCAGAGACGCAGCACTCTGCTTGGCATATGACAAATAGTAGGGCATTTTACTAGTTAACGACATGGTCAAGTCTTGCTTAGAGTCATTATTGAAGTCTGGCGTTGCATGAAGAGGAGATTCCGTGCTCAGCTGAATGACGGACGTTGTTGTATTTTTCTTCGACTTTGACTGGAGTGCCAGACACCAAACTGACGGCTGCTCGTTAGAAATGATTGACTTAACGGCTGATATTGATGAAGAACCGTATGCTGGTAGAGGAAGCGAGAAAAATGGATGGTCCTCGCTGCTGTGATTTTCATAGTACATCAGCGCTGATTGTGTTAGAAGTTGTAGATTAGCATGGCCGGTGTTTAAAATACACTTGGTTGTCACGATCAAGTCTAGGACATTTTGAAGCTTAGACACTCTCTCAACTTTCTCTGCTAAAGGAATTTTTCCGTCCATGAAGTATTTCAACTGATCTTGCGTCACAAGTTCCTCAGAGAGGAAATAATTAGTGTGGTCGCGTAGCAGCTTTTCACAGCCTATTCCAACCAGGCATTTCAAAGCAGCTTGATCATCAAACATTCTCTCTACTTTGAGTCGCAGTACATGTCGTTGCTCACTTGTTTCGCACTGTAAGAGCTGCCTGATAAACATCGCAAGGTGTGTCTTGTTAGACGGGTGTATGACCACCTGACAAAAGCCATTCAAAAGTGCATTCATTGCAATCTTAAGACTTGCAATCAAGTCGTCAAAATGCACTGCACCCTTAAGCACCAGCCAAAGACTCTCAGTAAAGTCAAGATCTTTCCTGGGTGCAAATTCGTGATCTGACAAGTTCGGAGGAGTAGAGGTACTGCCCCTAGTAGAATCGTCATCAGGGACAACTTGGGAGAAACCTTCACCAGATCCTAAACTTTCCAAAACTTTCTCCATTTTGCCTTGAACCTCTTGGTATTCTTCCGAACTTGGATCAGGCCAATGTTGGTCAGGATCATTGATCATGTTGTTGAAGCAAATTACCTTGTTGACTTCACTACTAAGAGAGAACTCTGTTAACTGCATTGAGCCAGGTAAGCATTTAATATGCAGTACACAATCTGAAGTTAGTGGCGGCGATTGTAGTAGGCTTTTGACATCCTTCCAAGTAAACTCGACGTACGCCGAGCTCTTCTGATCCTCGTCCTGTGCAGCATTGGAGACGCCCAGTAGATCATACAATGCATAAGCGTTGGAGCTGTTTTCTATAATGGTGCCATGGCAACGTCGATTATGAAGTTTTTTGATTGAGTTAAAGTTAGGCAAAGTGTCTGCTTTAGCGTACGGTCCATTGCAGGTCACAACAACATGATTGACAAGTGTATCTGACTGTGGAAGCACAGCTAAGTGAGTGATCGTTCCAGTATTATTCTCGTCAACAACGACCCAAAATGGCACTTGAACGGTCGACATTCCATTAGCAAGACAGTGGTTTAATAAAGACACTAAATACCGTGCCTGGCCGATCTCTACAGGGTGAATCGCTAAAGAGTTGTTTAAACGCCATTCTTGAACACAACTTTGGCTTCTAGCCGTTACAACACGGCTGCCCGCTGGCGGAGAACTGCCTTTGTGAAGAGGCACATGACCGTTTATGAAAACGACTTCTAGGGAAAGTGGAGTCCCTACTAAAACTCGCTCAAATTTTTGCCTTGAAAGCTCCACAACAGAAACTTGTAGCTCTTCGTCGCCATCTTCGTTGAGAACTGTATCAATCACAGCTTTTCCTATCAAGAAAAACCCCTTGTCCGAGCCAGTAGCAATGTGATTGAGTGGATGTTGTGTGTTGCCACGGACATATGTTACTTGGTAAGTTTCACTGTTGTCATTGTCATCGTCTTCTCGAGAAATTATCGATTCAAATACTGCAGTACAGCAACTTTCCTCCTCGATTTCAAGAGATAGAAGTTCTTTAAGTACTTCTGAAAGGTTTTTAGCATTTTCTATGAATTTATCGGTCATTTTTTTGAACAAAACTTGGACGACTTTGATTTTGTACAAAGTACAAATATACGATGAATTTCCCGCGCTTACAGTACAGTGCATTCTGGGAGCTCGCCCTAGTGCTTTATCGTATCCCACACCACAGGCAACCCAAGATTAAAAGTTCATTCTTTTTTATATAAAAAAAAAATACAAACTTTTTGCTGTGAAAGATATTTATTTTATTTTGTTTTATTTCTATGTCACAAATGTCTAGGTGCAAATTTTACAACTGAAATACAAAGAGTTTTTTTTATAAAGGTTATAAAATTTTAACCAGAAGTTCTTCTTTGGTAGATTTCATTGATATAAATGTTTGTACTACTCCATCATTGCGAGCTGTAAAAAGAAAAAAAATATTACTAACCGTTCACAATAGTGTCATCATCATCATTCATGATCACCATTATCATCATCATAATCAAACATTAGGATCGTCATCATCATCATTATAATTCACCATCATCATTGCCATTTATATCACCATTTTCATTGTTGCTATCTTCATTAGTATCACCACCATCATCATCAACGACAACGACATAAGGATCTTCATCATCATCATTATAAACATCATTATCATTATCATTATCAAAATCATCATCATCATTAGAATCATAATTTTCATCACCATCACGATCACGATCATCATCATCACCATCATCATCATCATCACCATCATCATCACCATCATCATCATCATCATAAAAGTCAGTAAATACGAATCATCACTATCATCATCATCAACATTGTGACCTACCAGGTCATCTGCATCTTCCAGGTCTTCTGGTTGATCTTCTTCAGGTTTTTCATTCGATTCTTTCTCTTCTAAAAACTGAAATGAAACAAAAACAAAAGAATTAACAAGAGATTGAACCTAAGATATATCATAAGATTTAAACAAATCACTTTGCTGTCACCATCACCATCATCAGGGGTTTTGTCATTGTCATTGTCATCACCATCATGATCATCATCACTATCATCAGCATTATCATCAACATCATTGCCGCCTTCATTATCATCTTTGTCATCTTTGCTGTCATCATATTTATTGCTGTTATCATCATTGTCATCATCATCATCATCATCATCATCATCACCATCATCATCATGATCACCACCACCACCACCATCACTATCACCATACCTTAACAGCTTCACCATGTGTTATAGAACTATCTGATGATTCCTCATTGCTTACAAGTGTAACGTGGTCTGGCAAATCAAGCAAACAGAAATAAGTACTTTGCAATGAATTGTTCATAGATTACAGGGACACAGCCTGAGCCTGGGGATCTTGTGTATTTTCATTCCTTGCAGTAGGAAAAAGAGCATTGCTGAATGAATGCATGAATGAATGGACGGATGGATGGATGGATGAATGAATGAATGAATGAATGAATGAATGAATGAATGAATGAATGAATGAATGAATGAATGAATGAATGCATGAATGAATGAATGAATGAATGAATGAACAAACGAATGAATGAATGAATGAATGGGTGGGTGGATGGATGGATGGATGAATGGTTATCTGAATGAATGAATGGATTGTTGAATGGATGGACGAATAAATGGTTATTTGAATGGTTGGATGGATTAATAGATGAATGAATGAAGAAATTAATAAATGAATGAATAGATGAATCATTTTCAATGTCACCTTTTACTAGCAGCAGCCAAAAGCCATGTCCTCTCTTGTTGTAGAATTTAGACTTGACATCTTGAAGAAAATCATTAAACCTATTGGATTCCTTTGCCTACAGATAAATAAGACACAGATTTTACCAAATGTCAACAATAACAATAGGGTGATAATAAGATTTGATGGTGATAGTATGGTAAAAGACAATGATAAATTATTTTAGGAAGTCCCTCTATAGGTTTCTAAGATGTCAGCAAACAGGTTAATACACAGACTGTGTCGGCAAACTGGTTTTGGTGTGTCGGTGAAACGACCAAACTGACACATCGGCAAAACAACTGGTAACCAGTGGTAGTGATGACGATTATGATGATGGTGGTGATGATGAAGATGATAATAATGGTGGTGGTGATGATGATGGTGGTGCCATGGTGATGGTAATGATGATGATGGTTATGATAGTAAATGTGGTTATGATGGTGATTATGATGGTTACAGTGATGATGATGATGATGATGGTGGTGGTGAGTATGATGATGATGGCAATCATTATTAAGGCAGTGCAATGAGAAACTCCAAACTGTTCCATTGATTATGCTGGCAGTGATGATGATGATGATTATGATGTTCTATTCTACTCACTTTGATAGATTCTTCTCTCAAAACCTTCACACATGCCAAAGCTTTATTGTAAAACTGGTCACCAAATGAGTCAACAATCAGTTGAATAATGCGCTCTCTCATCTGACTTGATGCTGAGAAACAAGGCAACATTTATGTAATTTGAGCAAATAAGAAAGGACAAAGTTATAACCATTGCCATAATCTCCCTTGTTTGTTTTCCCATTTACAGCCGTTCTCAGTCACACGTGCCAGTTCACTATAAAACATTGCTGTCTAGACTTGATTTTCATGGACGTCAATCAACTATATTTCCAAGGAAACTCAGCCAAAATTATCCGTTCCTGAACGGCGATAAATAAGCATTACGAATAAATTGTTTAAATTAGATCTTATTTTGATAGAATTGAATCTTCTATTTGTCTTTTTATCAAACCTTTTGGTCCTAGAATACTCGGAAAACAAAATTGAAGAGATTAAAATCGATTTAAACCATTTTACAGGCAAAAACTATACTTAACAAGTTTATCGCTGATCTGCGTGTTGCCTTGGAAATACAATGCTTGACGTCCACCAAAATCAAGTTTAGACGGCAATGTTTTATAATGAACATGCACGTGTGACTGAGAACGGCTGTAACTGTAACTTGATGCAACGTTCACTACATAATTATATTATTTCATTCCATTCACTCTTATAATAATATTATATTGCGCTATTACAAAGTTTTCAATCATGAGTGCATGTGGTTAGTAAATGCCTCCTTGTGGTTGTTGACTCGAAAGTTTATACTACTTCAACAACCACACACACTCTATTTATTATACTTTTTGATAACTTATTACATTTGTATGTATTTCTATTTGTAATTATGTAAATTATTCATATTGTATTTTCTTTATTGTTATAATGTGTGTGAATAAAATTGAATTCAATTCAATTCAATTCAAGACCTGACTGTTGTACTGGGAGACAATCTTCTACTCTTTGCAAACAGCATAGCAGGATCTGATATGTCCACTAACATTAAGACCATCATGTCTCTTTTGGAAATCTATGCCACCCGTAACAAATAGTCCTTTGCACAGTTCTGTTCAGTAACCACGAGGATCGCGTTGTTGCGCATATAGCAAAACTATAATTTATCATGCACAACAATGTAAACCTCAACTTGGAACTATCATTCGTGGTCACTGAACGGAACAGTGGCAGATATAGGAATATTTTAGGGGGGGTGAATGTGAAGCGTATATTTTGGTATTTGTGCATTGTTCATATGTTGCTCATCAAATAAAACTCAATAAAAAGCAGAAAACGGAGCAAAAATGGGGGGTGGGGGGAGGGGGGGTGGCTAGCCACCCTATTCACCACCCCTGGATCCGCCACTATGAACTGTGAAAAGGACTATTAATAAAAGTAGGATGGTGGAAAAGTCAGATTGGAAGACAATTCACCTTGATTAAAGAAGTTGACATTTTTACGGTTTATAAGTTTCTTGAAGTCTTCAACAGGGTCAACGGTGCCAACCTGAAAACAGAGGGGGAAACCAACATTAACATACTACAGGAATCCTACAAGCAATACAATAGACCTCTTTACCTTCCTTGTTTGTTTACCCATTCCAGATCACATGATGCTACCCTTGGGAGTTGATATTCTTTCAAATGTAAATGATAACACACGTACATCATTAAAGAACAATTCTCAGGAGAATGTCACATGGTCTGAAATGGGCAATTTGCATACGGAGGTCTATATTACTGAAGTCAATGAACTTGACTCATCTTTGCTATTTGACTTCTCGCGTGACTTGTTCTGGAGACCAAAATGAACATGTGACATGCAGAATATGCAGCATTGTTCAAGCAGCATAAGCAAATGAGCATTCAGTTTTGAAAATGACTGCACAACGCTGCATGTCATGTCATGATAATTATTTTAGGCTGTTAACATTTTAGTTAATTTGTCAGTAACAACTTTATTGGGCAGAACAATAATACCATAAATGTAAATTTCTTTCATTATACGCCAAATCGAAATATGGCGGCCAATTTGAATAACAATTCTTCTTGACTGCCCAGCCTCGCATACATGTGAAAACTCTATTGTTTTCCAGCATTAACACGAGGCTAGACAGTCAAGAACAATAAGAGTCCGCCATATTTCGATTTGGTCTATTTTAGGCTGTGAACAGTTTAGTTAATTTGTCAGTAACAACTTTATTGGGTACAACACTATTACCATAAATGTAAATTTCTATCGTTATTTTAGGCTGTTAACAGTTTAGTTATAATTTCAATTGGTAGTAATGCTAGCGTACCTCAGTAACCTCCCCTTTAGCCTGTCCTGCCATACTAAAGTCTGTTTCATCCTCGTCTACCTTGGCTTTTTTCACTGCTGGCTCATCCATGCTAGTAGAAATATAATATAGAAATTAATAAAAAATCATTATTTTACCTAATTAAATTCTTATGAACATACCCAGCCTTGAAGACATTTTCAGCTGTTTGTAAAGCCTTCTTTTTCTGAACTTTTTCAAGTGGGAACAAATCCTGAAAGTAAATCCAATAATTGCTTTTTATTACAGTGGAAAAAGAAAACAATCAGTGATGGAGAAGATATATATTTATAAAATTCATGAATAATTAATGAACAATTGACAAAAGAATACACGTCTGTGACAGAGATTGTATATCCAATACAGATTCGTCCTGATTTGCATAAGTTTTAACTTGAATTTTTTCGGCCAGATTTACTTTTATCTTGACAATTTTAGTAAAATATCAAATAACTAATGTTGGAGTTTCATAAGTATTATACAATATTCGTGTCCGATCTGTATGAGATATACAGTGGCTCGTCTTCGATTCGCCACTGTATATCTCATACAGATCGGCCACGCATATTGTATATAGTACAGAAAATAGTTCTATATCTTCACTACATACCTATTATCCCTTTATATTAAATTATGGGAGCCGAATGCCGCGGATGCTAAGCCGATAGGCATGCAGTGAGTGGAATAAAGAGCTTACCGCCACCAGGGGAGGTAGGAGGGTCGGAATTGCTACAATTGTCCTGAACTCGAGTGAAACTGGCCAAGATGTGATTAAATTTAAGCTATTTAAAGAATGGGCTGCAAGGCATCATGTACACAACGCACTGACCTCCCCACGATAGAATTTGGGACACTTTTGAATTTTTTTAGTTTGGGCTAATTATATATGAAGTGAGAATTCATAGTGGGAACTCCTTCATCACAATTGCGAGATATCTGAAGTATGGTGCACATATATGTAGAATACCTAATTCCAATCTATTGAAACAATTGCTGTTCATGTATGTTAGAGATCCATGAATTAAAATGAACCACCAAGGTTCTAAATGTTAATAAAGAACAGGCAAATCTATTAAATTAATCCAGAGCAAATTCAAATGTGTTTTCTATTGTCAAGCAATTTGATATTTTTTCATGCTCTGAATTTTTTAATATTTTTTACAAAAAACAAAACTTAGCCTGTGCCCTTTATAGAATAGATCAGCGGTGCTAGATAACATAAAACTTGAGTATTAAGAACAATAATAATTAATATGTTTCTACCATACCTTGACCTTTAAGCCTTGTGATGCCGTGCTTGCTACAAACTCTGGGTTAGGTTTGACATAACTGTAATTGAATTAGCTTGTATTATATTGTATTTCACATTAACATATTTTGACTGCTATAGCTAGCTAATATTCAGCTCACAAATAACAAGAAAGAACGGCATGTTTCCTATACCTTGCAATGACTGGCTCCAATTCTGGTAATGAGGTATCGTTAGGATTCAGAGCTCTATGTTGTATACACTACAAATACACAAACAAAATTATATTTAATTATAATAAATATATGTAAAATCACTTGACGATATAGTACATTTCACAATCTTGTGTAATGGTTTGTATTTAGAAGAAAAAGTCATGTAATGTTTACAACATGAGCGGCCATATGCTTTAATTTGTGTTTGACATTTGGTGCTTATGTGGCTATCATTTCACACCAACATTGATGTGGTGGGAAGGGGGGTAAAGTTTTTATACTTAAAATAAATAACGTAGTCACTATGAGTTAAAATACTAAATAAATAGTGCAACTACTTTTGACAAAGATTGTACCTGAAATACTCTTTGTCTTGTAGGGTTGAATGTACACTTTGGTTTTAATGCTTCTTGATAATCCCCATTTTCATCCCTGTAATGAAGTTTATATTATTAATTCATTAATCAATCCATCCATCCTTTCATCCATTTATTAATTCATTCATAAATATAATAACCCATCTATCCATCCATCTATCCATTCATTCATCCATCCATCCATTCATTCTAATATTCATCTATTCTCTACCTGACTGCTTTAGTCAAGTCCATGGCATCCACTAAATTGTCGATTGCTTTAAGCTGCTCGGCTGAAAAGCAAAAACAAAAAGACATTTAATATTCCTAATTCCCTTCTATCCCTTTATTTACTTGCTCTCACTAACCTGTTGGTTCTAGTTTCTTGTTTACATTCAGGGAAGCAAAGCTGAACTGTCTGATGTCTTCAACAAATGGCAGAGCAGTGAATAATAAGCACTGAAAGGGTTAAAAGAAGCATGATTAATCTTAACATGAATATTCCATGAATATTATCATATTTCTTGTAATTGTTTCCTCTTCTGAAGGAGTGTGAGACTGTGATCTAATTTATTTTGATACCATCATGACTATCTACATCATCACCACCATTATAAAGAACATCATCATCTTCATCAACAACACAATAATCATAATCATCATTGTCACAATCATCATCATCACTACCACCATCACCATCATCATCATCATCATCATCATTAACTTCATTATTATTATCATCATCATCATATCATCTCCATAATCATCATCACTACCATCGACATCATCACCATAATCATCATCATCATCATCATCATCATAATCATCATCACCATAATAATCATCACTTTAATAATAATAATCATCATCACCATCATCACTACCACCATCATTAACATCATCATCATCATTAACTTCATCATCATCATCATCATCATATCATCTCCATAATCATCATCACTACCATCGACATCATCACCATAATCATCATCACCATAATAATCATCACTTTAATAATAATCATCATCATCACCATCATCACTACCACCACCACCATCATCATAATCATCACCATAATCATCATCACCATAATCATCATCACCATAATCATCATCATCACCATTATCATCATCATCATCCTTACCTCATAGTCTTTTTTAATATGTGGTGACAAGAATCCCAGCTTTGGTGCGGCATTTTTACGGAAGCAATACCTTACAATAGCGACAGTTTCTAGCTCATACAAGGCATTGATGAAAGCAGAGAGGGCAACCGCTCCTGGCTGATAACATAAGATAAGAACAAAGTGTCAGAAATATACTGTGAATATAATTTAAAGACCATTATAAATTAACTATTAGAATTCACACATTTAGATTGGTTGGGTTGCATGCTTTATGAGAGCACACAGCATGTGTTTGCATGTTGATCAATTTGTATTTTATAAAAGAAATAGAAAACTTGCTTTCTGTGCTGTATGCAGTTCTAAAGCACTTGGGGATTGTCAGAACACTCAAGAAATGTTGAGAAGCACTCCACCTTGGGTTGTGCTTCTCTTAACACTTCTCTCATGTCCTGTCAATCCTCGCGTCTTTTATAACTGCACACAGCTGTGTGAGCTTTTTCTATTTCTTCATCACATTTGTGCTCACCATGTCGTCAGGCTGTGCATTGAATACTACAACATTCTCACCAATGTATTGATGTCTTTGGACCTGAATATTGACACATATGAATGAATGAATGAATGAATAAATAAATGAAAGAATGGATGGATGGATGGATGAGTGAACAAGTAAATAAATGAATAATTTAATGAATAGATGAATGAATGAATGATAGGATGGATGGAAGAATGTAAAAACAAACAAACAAACAAACAAACAAACAAGCAGCAAACAAACAAACAAACAAACAAACAAACGAACAGACAAACAAACAAACAAACAAACAGCAAACAAACAAACAGACAAACAAACAAACAAACAAACAAACAAACAAACAAACAAGCAAACAAACAAACAAACAAACAAACAGCAAACAAACAGCAAACAAACAAACAAACAAACAAACAAACAAGCAAATAAGCAAACAAACAGCAAACAAACAAACAGACAAACAAACAAACAAACAAACAAACAAACAACAAACAAACAAACAAACAAACAAACAAACAAACAAACAAACAAACAAACAAACAAACAAACAAACAAACAAACAAACATATGTATGAACAAATGAATCAATAACAACTTACATTTTCATTAGAGGCAAATCCAAGGACACAAAGACATCTCTCCGTCTCTAATTTCATGCTATCTTTATCAATCTTGGTCAATGGGACTATAGTTTTACCATACCTATAACCTAGAAAACAATGGTGATAGACTAAATTGGATAGGACATTGCTATGTACAATTCCACCCAAGACCACTGGAAGACAAAGAATCTTATTCCCAAAAGATTTGAATTGGGTGGAAACATACATAGCAACGTGTAGCAGTTTTCAAGACAAAATGCTAAAAACTTTCAAAAAATACGTATTTGGACATTCTCTCTCGAATCTTGTCACATTCATTTTGCTACTGTAATAATTTTTGATTGACAAGGCCATATCCAGCAAAGGGCCTATTTGAGGCAGTTGACAAGAGAGAAGATGGTCCAAGGGGGGATAGCATAGGAGGGTAATGTAATAAATTTGACAAAATACAGGGGGGTTATAATATTTTGCCAACCTGGGAAGGGGGGTTTGGTAATATTTGGATTTTGTCTACCGTCCCCTCTCCCCTCTTCCCCCTCCCTCTAAATGAAAGCCCCTTAATACCTTGAGCAATGTCCTCCTTGTCCACTTCAGTCCGGTCTTCATCATTCAGGTGGTATGATCTCCCCTCTTCACCCTCCCCTCCCCCTAAATGAAAGCCCCCAAATACCTTGAGCAATGTCCTCCTTGTCCACTTCAGTCCGGTCTTCATCGTTCAGGTGGTATGATCTCTCCATCTTCACCTCCATGGACTCAGGGTTGGGTGATGCTTCAGAGACGGCCGATAGTTTCTTCCAAGACGCTAGCTTGTCTTCTCTCACCTTAAACATAAGTTATTTATCATCAATATATACACCCTAGGGGGCTTAGGGGGTTCAGCAATATTGAGGGGGGTCACATGGAAGTTATATTGGGGGAGATTGTTACTAATTTAATGCAGCTTTAGTTATAAACTGGGCAAATATAGGGGGTTATGATATTTTTTACCAACCAGTAAGGGGGTTGCATAATATATGGAAAGACAACATAAGATTTTGTCAACTCCCCCCCCCCTCCCCCCATAAAGTACACTAATAAATGAAAGCCTCCTTATAGTCCAGTCAATCTATGGTTTAAGATCTAACTAATTGCAACAGAAGGTTTTTCACTGCCAAATGATAGTTAGTGGCCTACTTACTAACATA
>JAUPMH010178978.1:0-12399 GCA_032270665.1 Metridium farcimen
GGACTTTCATTTAAACTCCCTGTGAACAGCTCTGGTTAATATGTAGGCAATGCAGAGATCAAGCTTTTTATTAAAATGACGTTTTGCTTGACGTTTTTACTCTTTCATAACTACAATCACAATTACGTATAACTCACAAAAGAACAAACGAAAATAAGTGATATCTTTGCAGTACGATATTAGATATATAGTCAATAATGTTGCAAAATTTCAGCCAAATCCATATGAAAGAACATCTTTAAAAGTTGAAGTACGAATATAGCGCCCGCAGAGTGAAAATTTACTGCAACGAGCGTGACATAGCGTGTTTATTTCAGTGGCTGATTAACATGCAGCGAACAGTCTTAAATTCCTCTATGCACGCTTTGTGCTGGTGTGCCTGTGAAGAAAATGCTACTAGTATTCTCATTGATAAAAATCCTGCGTAATTTGACATTGAGGCTGAGTTAAGCCCCAAAACACGGTCTAACCAATGCACGCATTCTGCTAAACCACAGGGGACACCTTTTGAATGTATAAAAGCTACGACATCACCAAAGGTCCTAAACTACAATTGGCGAATAAAATAATGACACATTGCCTACAATTGTTAATGGATAATTTAAACCTATAAATAGATTACAGTTTTAATCACGTATTCAGGTGTTATCCCCCCTCCCCCCTCTTCAATGTTGTTCTACCTTGATTGAAGAACGACCCATTGACAATTTTATAGTTGATTGACCAACATTGCCTAGGGGGGGTGGGGGGTACAGTCAGATTTGTGTAAATGGTACGTATTTGGGGGCCCTGTGTATACAAACTGTCAAACCATTTATTCGCCGATTGTAGCTTCAATTCAAACTTTCGTCACGTCGCCAAAGCTTCACGACAATTATGGCCCAAGTCCAGGTCAACCCGGCTCAACAAGTGGTCCAACAACTCGTCCCAGACCAGCCACAAAACCAAGACGCAGGAGCCCAAAAACAACCACAAGCGGCGGCAAGACACGCTCCCAACCAGCAACAACAATAAGGTCTAGCGGCAAACCAGGAGCAAGGTTGAAACCCACAGCAAGGCCAAGAGTCACAGGAACAGCCACATGGTTGTCATTAAGTCACATCCCCCTTTCCTCTTACCGCGTAAAAAATTCAACTTCACATCAGTTTTGTAATTAACAGATGTTTACTGTTCAGAATTAGGCCATTCGCTGGCAAACGTCAAATTCTAGCTATTTTTAAACTGTTTAGAATTAGGCCATTCGCTGGCGACAGTCAAATTTTATCTTAAATTCGCTATAATAGTTAAATTTTAGTTTAAAACTGTTTAGAATATAGGCCATTCGTTGGCAACAGTCCAATTTTATTTTTAAACTGTTTAGAATATAAGTCATTCGCTGTCAACAGTCAAATTTTATTGTAAAACTGTTTAATATAGGCCATTCGCTGGCAGCAGTCAAATTTTATTTTAACTATTTAGAATGTACACCACTCGCTGGCAACAGTCAAATTTTATTTCTAAACTGTTTAGAATATAGGCCATTTGCTGGCAACAGTCAAATTTTATTTTAAAACTTTTAGAATATAGGCCATTCGCTGGCAACAGCCCAATTTCATTTTTAAACTGTTTAGAATTAGGTCATCTCGAATTGATCAAACTTCTTTTTTTCGGATAGATTCCAACACTTAAGGCTGAGGTGGAGGCTCTAAAACGCACTAATGCCGCCCAGGATGTTGAAACAACCCTCGCCCTACTTAGACAGCAGATAACGTGCCCACCTGCATTGTTTGACTCACACGCCACAATGGCCGCTCTGGAGCTACTTATTGATAACTGCCGGGCTACTGGAGACCAAAGACTCACCCGATACAACACCATTCTAAAACAGACGAGGGCCATGGTTAACTACACTGCCCTACAACAAGTGTTTCTAAAACTCGTGGGATCTAAAGAGGAAGTAGAGTTCTCTATATAAATCCAGAAAGCACTCAAAAATTAATATCAGCCACAGGCACCCCATCAACGGCCACTGCTTGCCCAAAGGCATTGGCAACCTCAGTTGCAACCTTATCAGCGTCAAAGACCCACGTGCTTTCTGTGTCAAAGGTGTGGGCACCTTTTTAGAACGACCGACAAGAAGTTGCGAGTATCTGAATCCCCCTTTGCGGGATCGGCCATCGCCAACCGTCTCAAGCTCCACCTAGACACCCTCAAAATAGAGCAAGGAGAGACGATGCACAGCTTCCGTAGTGGCTGCATGATCACTCTGTCCCTACTGGGTGTTTCCGCAGAATATATGGCACGGCACGTAGGTTGGAAGACTATTCTCATTGATAAAAATCCTGTGTAATTTGACATTGAGGCTGAGTTAAGCCCCAAAACACGGTCTAACCAATGCACGCATTCTGCTAAACCCCAGGGGACCAGTTTTGAATGTATAAAGGAGCTTTGTATAATCTAAAAGTACTTTATGGAAGAGCAAACTGTTCAAAAAGTCGATTCATATTACATAAACCACAAGTAACCACCGACGGCTAATTTGCATTTTTAATTGAAAATCGATGAACTATCTGACAATCAGAGTGATGGTGAGGCAGTAATAGTTTGACTTGCTTGTTTAGTGAGGTAGTTTACAGTAATCAAACAAGATTGTGTCCCAAGTAACTCGTCCCAGACCCCAAACTTGATAGGATAGTGTCTAATTAAAGCTTCAAGAATTATAAACTTTAAACCAAGAGAAAAAAAATAAAATAAAGTATTACTAAATGCATTACTAAAATGTTTAATTTTTTATTCAATGCTTTTGTTTACTAATTTATCGTGAGCAACTGGTCTCCAAACTAAAATATTTTTATAATGTCCTTTTCAACTATTGAATAAGTTGCAAGATTAAAAACGATTGTGAAAAAAATCCAAAGCAAACGTACAAATATTGCGTGACATTTAAGAATTAACATAAAAGTGAGGCTATTGAAAACATCCGGCCTCACCCCCACGGGTACATCTGTACAAAGATGGCGGCTTACTCAGTTGATATTTACAAAAGAAAAGGAGAAAAAGGACCGTTTATTTGGGTTTATTCATCATAGGACCATGTAACTATCAAATATATATCGACAGATAAATACATGTGAGTATAAGTTCGTGGTTCACGTTCAATATGATTTTAAACCAGTTCAATTTATTTTGAACCAGTACAATATTTATTGTGGTTGCAGATGACGATATTGTGCATGCTATACCAACAGTTTAAGGCAGCCAACTACAAATACTAGTGCCTACTTTGTGAGTATAGAGTTGAACATTTTCGCAAGAAATTATTTAGTATAGCCTTGAGTTCCCTTTTTGTCTATTTGGTGTTATACCTGATAATTGTTCCGATAAGAACTGGTACATAATAGATTCCAAACTGCTTGGTATAGAACTACAGAAACTTAGGAATCTTTAATTCATTAAAGTCTTTAAGGACGAGTTTTATTTGATGTTGAGACCAGAAACAACCCTCTACGCCACGCAACGATGCCCCTAGAAAGCGGACATATGCTGACATGAATTCGTCATCAGACAGTCTATCCCGCGTCGAAGAAAGCAAGCAAATGCTGCCAGTAAATAAACCTCGAAAAAATTTGAAAGATCACTCAAGACGTGTTCAAAAACATAAGCAGAAGCTGTGCAAAGAATGCGTCTCTTTCAAAGTCAACTGCTTATTGTTGTTTGAACGACTCAGGAGGAGAAATCAAGGGCGAGGGAAATGCTCAAAGACATAATAGACAAAGTGTGCGAGGTCAAAGGTCAAGTCCTCTATCTAATAGCTACACTCCGAAACAAGTCTAATATCATTTGTGAATGCAAATTAACACATCGAGTGTTTAATGAAAGTAATAAATAATATATTTAATGCTAATTTTTTCTGATAGTTTGATCGACACTACAAATTAACTTGACTTATTGTAACTCAAAAATAATCAAAATCTACAAGGTATAGAGTATTATATATACTATTAGAGTGAATTCATTATATCCGTGAAACACAACTATTTTGTGCAAAATAGTGCTAATTAAACAATAGAAAACAAAGGATTTTGTACTAACTTGCACAATTTTGTTAGCAAACTTAATTTCACAGATATAATGAATGCACTCTACCTTGCACTAATTAGAGAAATAAGTTAAGTAATTTTAAAAACCTATAGCATTTTTTCCACATGTTGATAAAATTAAATGAACAACTCTTATTCTTGTAGCTTAACTTAATGTTTGTTTCTGTTTTATTCTTCGGACTAATAAATATGAAGAACATTAATGTAATATTTGCATTTTCAGTATATTAGCTTTTGTAATTATTAGAGGCCTAACAAGCCTTGTCTTAACCTTAAAGGTAACATTAAGTTACAGTATCGTCATACAAAATGCTTTAATTTTTTCCCCTCTTATATATGGTTGCTAAACTACAAAACAAATTTATTTATCAAGCAATGGTGAATGGTTTTTAGCATTACTATGTATCTAACCATGAATTAAACATGAAATTCATATTCACATACTATGCATTTAGTCATTTAAACAAATGTAAATATTGATGTAGAATACTCAGCTATACCAAGACCACTTGTTCTTATGGCATTAGATCATATCCTTTAAATTAAACAGAAAAAGGTTGATGCAGGAATACTGCCAACTAAGAGTGAGATCAAAGCTTTGAGGTCTTTATTCTTTGGGAAAGTGAAAGTCATGTTTTGTGTAGAGAAGATCCCATTGCTTGTTGCAAGTAGACTTGAAATCAGCTTTAATATGGAGTATTCGGGAGATGAGACTTCATGGAAAACTAGAAGACAAAGTGACAATCAACTAAGGAGGCACTGGCTGAAAAAGTGTGCCAGGTCATGGAAATGGGGGTCAACGGATTTTCTTGAAACTTGGTGTGAAAGTTGGTCTTGATGAGATATAATGATCACCAATTTGGTTTTGTTTTCTGTGCTTTCATTCAAAAGTTACATGGGGGACCCCTTTCAGTGCCCCAAAGCACCAAAAATCACCTACTCTGTATGGTACTTTCAAGAGCTCGTTAATCTGAACATAAAAAGGCAGTGGAATTCTAAATGTATTTTATTGTTAGCGCTACTAACACTCTTTCAAATCATGGTATAGAGGGTTTTGGCTGAGAGGGGGCTGCCACTAGATTTGGCTAAAAGTATCATAAAAAATTAAACACGAAAATAGCCAAAATTCAGATCTCTTTTCGCCTCTCTATCTAGAAAAGCTATTATCACCAGAAGATAACTTTAACTGATAACTTATTTTCAAAATCAATTGAGAAAAAATTAGTGTACAATTTAAGAGCTATTTTAGGGGCATAGTTTTAAAATGTGAAACATTCAGCCACACATTATGAGTGAATACAGCCACTGATTTAAATTATTTTGCCAATATATTTTTGCTTACTACATGTATGATGTTGTTAATGTACAGAATTTTACATTTTGAAAGAAACCTTGATAAATATCTTCATTTACCATAAAATAATGTTGTTACTGCGCAAATAATATTGAAAATCAGACGGTTTTATAAAAAACACAAATATGTCAACAATTCAGTTATCAATGCTTAAGTACTTCAAGACAATGGTAGATAGGGAATATTTTCAAAATTCAAGATGCATTCCCAAATTTGTAGAAAAGGTTTACGGCCTTTACATTGACATTCAAAACTATACAAAAATATCGTAACTGTTCAACAAAGCACTTATCTGAAGAATATTACAAGATATACAGCTACAGGTAAGCAGTATTCTTCTATGTGAGTATTTATCCAATATTTCTAGCATAATTCTTGTTTTACAGAAGTTTTTGGTCAGTTTTGATGAAAATAAACGTCCGCCATTTTGAATATGAAATGTTGAAATAAACTGGGTTATCGGACCTATAATGGAATCAACAAATTGATTACTCTTCTCTTTTGACTTCCAAATATAGAGCGTAGCATTGCTACCGGATTCCTACAGTGACGTCATATTACTACCACTGACAAATGACCTAATAGTCTAGTAGCTTAGGGTAAAATTTTCAAAACATCGTTACACGCCGGATAAAAGCACCAAATTTTGCACACTGAATGCTTAGGGTATAAGAATCGAAAAAAATTCATGCTCCAAGAAATCTGGTAGTCACGTGACCCTAATGACGTCATAATTCAAGATGGCCGTCAGGTAGGTTTATGCACATGCTATTATCTTATTATTTCCTGAAAAATACGTTATTTAAAAGCAGTTTTTCAAGTTTTAACTAGTAAAAACAATACGAATACATTGCAAAATCAGTATTTATTGTATGGAACAATTTAGAATATTTAAAACTGTTATTTTAGCTGTAAATTATGTGAAAACTTTATCGAACTGACAATCGAGAAAATGAATATGACAATTTATTCTATTATTGCAGCCATAATCTTGCTGTGCTACACAAATTAAGATTACTAATACGTTTAAAGAACATCTTAGGATATTGAAAAAGTTGTAAGTGATGCAAATCCTTTCATATTTGGAGTTTATAAGATACAATTTGGCAATGCTACAATCTATCGAAAATATTGTAGCCATATACTTGCTACACGATTCAACAACTAAGTGAAAAAATACGTCTAATGCTACTAAACAAGAATATATATATATATACTAATATATATTTATATTATTTTTGTTTTACACATTAATTATCTAGCTTTCATTTGTAATAACTGAGTTTATTTTATATTACAATGTTTTATTTTGAACGTTATTTATCTTTGCTAGATGGTAACTTAGTTTTATTCCGGCCAAGCCATGGATTGGGACTTATGTATTGTATGCCAGAAAGAAACCAGGGAATCATTATCATGTCCTCAGTCTACAAACAAATACAACCCAATTGACGTTTACAAAGATTTTATTAAGAATGTTGACGAATTCCAGCAATTTGATGCTTTGCCTGTAAATGTAAGCTTTACTCAACAAGACCAAGTTGGACAAGCAGATATTTTTATGGCACACAAAGCATCGTGGCATCGTTCTTGTCATCAGAAATTCAACAACTCCAAATTAGAGCGAGAAAGGAAAAAGAAACGAAAACGGGATGAAATACAAACTGAGAATAAAGATGGGAAAGTACCCCGACCCAAACAACGCTCCAGTGATAGTAGTGTATGCATTTTTTGTGCAGAAATAACGTCAGAAAAGCTACATGAATTTACTACTCTTGGCACTGATAAATCTCTAAATCGAATGGCAGCGGAAATGCAAGACACAGAGATCCTTTCGAAAATATCTTGTCTTGTTAAATATGTCTTGTTAAATATCGAAATAAATACCGCTCATTTCTTCGCGAACATAATAGTTCCGAAAACGATGAAAGAGAACGCAATAAAGCCAGGGCTTTTGCAGAACTTTTAGCGTACATTGAGACTTCACTAGAAGATGGGATTTACCTCTACAAACTGTCAGAACTGCACTACCTGTATGAACAACGTTTAAAAGAACTGAACGAAGACATCAACGTTAATAAAACTCGACTCAAGGACAAGTTACTAGACTATTTTGCTGATATGGGACTTCAGGAGCAAACGGATGGCAAAAACAAGATCTTAGTTTTTCCAGAAGGAATGCAACAGATGTTAAAAGATGCTCTTCACGACCATGATTATGAAAATGAGGCCATTCTCTTCACTAAAGTTGCCAAAATAGTCAGAGAAGAACTTTTTTCTGTGAACACTGAGTTCAATGGATGTTTTGAACGAGGATGTCAAGACGCTTTAACACCCATCACTAATCTTCTTATTTCAATGTTAATGTATGGTCCAAATATAGAAGGGGCTCCAGAATACAGCCAGGCCTGCCTCACAGTATCTCAACTTCTGCTTTTCAACTTCAAAAAGAAGGGCAAGGGACAAACAGCTAACTATAGACACTCGACAAAACGGGAACCCCCTCTACCTATTTACATAGGATTGAATCTCCACACTCAAACAAGAAGCAGAAAACTCATTGATCAGAAGAGTAAATTAGGAATAAGCGCCACATATGAACGAATATGCCAAATAGAAAACAACTTAGCTCTATCAGTTTGCCACCAATTTGAAAGTGAAAGTATTGTTTGCCCCAGTAATCTACGAAAAGGACTATTCACTGTAGGGGCATTGGATAATATTGACCACAACCCCACGTCAACAACAGCGGAGGGGTCATTTCATGGTACTGGGATTAGTGTCATCCAGTTTCCAACGCAAGAAACCGCAGGAATTTCACGCGAAGTATGTGCATATGAAACATATAAATCTTCAAAGCAGAAACCATCTCTTCCGGAGTCTTACACAAATGTACAAGTTATACAAGTCAACGAATCTACTAAAGCGCCGGAAGTTACTACTACCGAAGTAAAAGGAAACGTTGAACATGCCAAGAAAAAAAGAACAGGAGTGGATTACGCATTCACTCAAATTACTTGACTTAGATAAAGTAGAGAAAGGCCAAGCACTATCTTGGGCAGCTTACCACGCCTCCTTACAACCTCAACTTAAAGTTCCCTGCACGATCACTGCTCTACTTCCTCTATTTTTGGAAAAAGCTGATTCCCCAGCAATGGTAAAACATGGCATGGATATTCTTAAGGGAATTACCGAGCACTTAAACCCTGGACAAACTCCAGTATTAGCCTGCGACTGCCCCATCTTTGCTGTTTGCAAGAAGATTCAATGGAACTTTCCTCAAACACTCGGGGAAGATAAATTTGTCATAATGTTTGGTGGCTTGCATTTGGAAAAAGGCTTATGGACGGCGCTTGGAAAAATCTTAGAAGGTTGTGGATGGACAGACGCGTTAACAAATTCTGAAGTAGCTACGTCTGGATCATACTCTTTTCTGAATGTAACTCACATTACCCGTACACATCACATGCACCAAGTGACCGCGATGGCGTTGGCTAAGTTGCAAAAACAAGCATTTCAAAAAGAGCAACACAGTCTACAAAAAGAACAAAGTTATGACGACTGGAGAACAACCAAGGTTCAAAAGAGTCCAACGTTCCAATTCTGGGACTTAGTATTAAGAATTGAAATTCTCATACTCGTCTTTATCAGGGCACACAGGGAGAAGAACTTTCAGCTGTACATCGAGGTCCTTGAAAAGCTGATGTTTCTGTTTTTTTGCCATGGATCACTATAACTATTGTCGCTGGGTATCCGTGCACCTGCGGGACATGAAGTCACTACCAGCCGATGTTAAAAAAGAGCTCCAAAAGTTCTGGGTTATTCAAAAAACACCAAACCGATTTTCAGCAATTCCTATAGATCAGGCCCATGAGCAAGAGAACGCAAAGGTGAAAGGCAAGGGGGGCGCAGTTGGCTTGACAGAGAACCCAACAGCATTAGGTCGATGGTTGATTGCCGGCCCAGAACAAGCCAGACTAATTACTCAGTTTGAGAGAGAGTATTTACCTGAAGAAGACCCCGAAATAGAATATGAGCACCACGAAGAAGGCCTCTCCTCCCAGGAAAGATTTCTGCGCCAAGTGAAGAGTCTACATATCCAGTTTAATGAATATGGAAATCCATTTGAAGATCAGTGTCCGGAATTGCTTGTCCTCCATACAAGGGAGTGTGCTGATGATGAAGTTATAGTGTCAATGAGGAAGATTGAGAGTCTTGGAACAGCTCAATATGAGAAGCACAAAAAAGATGTCTTTCAAGAAAGAAAAACATCCGTCGATGAAACCATTAAGAAGAATTCACTTCCCAGATTCACAACCACTCAACGAAAGAAAACGTCTCAAGCAAAAAAGGTCAAAGCGATACGACATGACGTCAGTCTATTTGGGCGTCTGTATATCAGTAACCAGCATCGCGACGGGGACCCAGATGTATTTTTCGCTCACGAAAATCAACCGTACCCTCCTTCTCTTGCTGATCTTGGTGAACTTCGTCTGGGGACTAAGTCAGACTTGCTTAAGCTACTAGAAGATACAACAGTCAACACACAACCTCGACAGAATCGTGAATGTAAGATCTTTGATGGTGGCGCTCTGATACACATGTTAACTCCAAAAACTGCCCGTACATTTTCTGAATACGCAAACATGGTGTTCCTGCCATTCCTGAAGCTCGAGTTGGAAAAAGTTGAAAGAGTAGACGTAGTCTGGGACAGATACCTAGAAAACATCATCAAGAACTCCACAAGAGCAAAGAGAGGTAGTGGAGTCCGTGTGAAAGTGGGCTCTCAAGCCAAAATACCGTCAAAGTGGAATGATTTCCTCCGAGATCCGAAGAATAAGGAAGAGCTATTCAATTTTCTTTCTGATGAGGTCGACAAAGCAGAATGGCAAGACAACAAAGAAGTTTACATTACAAAGGATACGTCTGTTATTGCCAAAGGAAGCGGGCGCCAAATGATGGAATCTACACATGAAGAAGCCGACACAAGGGTTGTTGTGCACCTCCTACATAGCCTGGATAATGGCAGAAGGGTGATAGAAATTCGTACTGTAGATACTGACATTGTTGTGATACTAGTTGGACAATTTTTCAAGTTGAAGTTACATTTCCCTGACATGAATTTTTGGGTAGCATTTGGTGTTGGAAAGAACTTCAGGTACATTCACATCAATGTTATTTGCCACAGTCTAGGAGAGGATATGTCTAAAGCTTTGCCATATTTCCACGCTTTCTCGGGATGCGATACGACGTCTTGCTTCAACACCAAGGGAAAAAAGAGTGCCTTTCAGGCATGGAAGGCATATCCATATGCGACTCAAGCCTTTCTTCATATGCAAGCCAATCCATTTCAGCCATTTGATACCTCATCAGAGCATTTTCAGATGCTTGAAAAACTCACTGTTGTGATGTACGACAAAAGCAGTCAATCGCAGTCAGTCAACACAACAAGGAAGGAACTTTTCTCAAAGAAAGGTAGAGCATTGGAGAATATCCCACCGACACAGGCAAGTTAGATTATTCAGCTGTGTGATCTTTATTACTTGTTTAAAAAATCATCAGTGTAATATTCTTCAATCTATTGAATTTGTAGAATGCTTTAGTACAACACGTTAAGAGAGTGGCACTTCAAGGGGGCATATGGACAACATGCACAGAATCAAGTCCCGTAATTCTTTCGCCAGAGAATTGGGGGTGGATATCCCAGAACAAATGCTGGAAGCCAATGTGGATGACAGTTCCCGAAGCTGCGAAGGCCTGTATGGATCTAATCAAGTGTTGCTGTAAATCCAAAAAGGGCTGTACCGTTTGCAAGTGTGCACGTTCCAATTTACCTTGTACAGATCTTTGTTCATGTAGTTGCGAGAAGTGACATGTTAATTGTATATACAATACATATTTACTCTCTTTATTACAATAATAGTTTGAAGTCATACAGCAAAATCTCTATATAAGGTATTAATATATATAATTTACGGCCGTTACGGCCGCCATCTTGAATTCTATAAGAAATTATGGTATGCTGAGGGGGCATTCACGGAAAAATGTATACTATATATACAGCTTTGTAGTGTATTATGATTCAATCTAGCACTAGGAAATAGGAAAAACATAAAAAATATATATATATTTAATTTGATAAGTCGAGAGCAATGAGTGAAATTTCAAAGCAAGAAATTCAGTAGCGGAAACGTAATTGTGTCACACTGTTCTTTTATAAATTTTGCGTGTTTGCCCCTTGGACATACCATAATTTCCATATAAATGAAGATAGTGGTCGTAACATTAAAAAAGTCTATTGATCTCTCTTGATTATTATATGCTCAAGTTTTCAAAAGACAGAATGCATTCTTAGCCATACAAACAGTAGACTGCCGGTAGTAAGAAGTCTATAAATTAGCCATTATATACAGGTTTTGCCACAAAACATTGCATATAGAGAGTAAACAAGCCAATTTATTCATAATCATATCGACAAAGTAATAAAAACGTATGGATTTACCTCAAATAATAAATATATCAAGCTATAACTAACATTTGTTTGAATATTGGCGGCCATATTGGATTATGACGTCATTATGGGTCACGTGATCAACAGCATTTTTGGAGCATGAAAAATTCTTAAACCTTGTATCCATGGGAGATTGTGTGCAAAATTTGGTGCTTTTATCCGGCTTGTAACGATCTTAGCACTAAGCTACTGGACTATAAGTAACCAGGCCTAGTATGTTCATGAAGTAGAGTGTAGCGTTTCGTTTTGTCTGGTCGAAGAAGGTGTTTCAAGCTTTATAATGAAATCAATCCATCAACCGTTGAAAAGGTAAGTCGATTTGAGAGGACGATTATCGTAAAACACCTTTTTAGAGCTAGCTTTATAAAATCGAAGTTACTTAAGGTGACTGGCTACTTTTGGAAATAATGTTAAACTTTTCTTTAAACTACGATTTTTTTAATGTGAAATTTAAT
>JAUPMH010179089.1:0-12395 GCA_032270665.1 Metridium farcimen
TACTCTCCTTTCTCTTCTCGGCTCAGATAAGGAATGGGTATAGTCCTTACTGAGAGCGATTCATAGAGAAAGGGATCGTTATGCATGATTAATTAACACGGAGCAAAACAATGATTGTCTGCCAGGATGTGTCATGATTAAGATAACAATCAGAATGTGGACCTTCGTAAAAGCAGCAAATATAGAATGAGTTTGAGGAAAATGACATTTTTTATTTTTCACTGACATGCTTCGACAGTTCGACGGCCATCTCGAGAGTGAAGTTACAAAGCAAATAGTGTTAATTATTATATTATACGCTAAAGAACAAAAGGAAGGAATGCTTGGTTTTCAATTGAGTCCAAGTTGGAATCAGAGTAATATATTATAAGCAGTTTATGCCAGTGAAAACTGCTTGTCGTAATCAGAATATATAGGTATATAATTAATTATGTGATAGGTAATATAATGAAATTTTAACACCGTAAAAAATGTTGACTTAACTTTACTGACGTTTTGAGCTTTAGCTCTTCGTCGGAGTAAAAGAGTTAGTCTAGCTCTTTTACTCCAACAGGCTAAAGCTCAAAACGTCAGTAAAGTTAAGTCAACATTTTTTATGGTGTTACAAATTTCATTATATTACCTATCATTTATAGCAAACAACGACGCAGCCTATACTAGTTTACTCGCTAGTTTCCATTTGTAATTAATCAATTATGTCTCAGATTCCAACTTTCCTGGTTTTCACTTGGTCGTAAGGAGCTTATGTGGACTCCCATATCGACTTTGAGGCAAGTGAAAATAAGGCTTTAATGATTAATAAGAAGATTGGAATTGTTGAACTGTCGAAAAATTGTCAGTGAAAATTAAGAATGTTGTCATTTCTCTCAAAACCAGAATGTGATAATAAAACTTACTCTCTATCATTGAGTTCAAAGCATTGTCCGGAAAGAGACAAGAACTCTTCATGGTCGCCATAGTCTACTTCAAGCATCTTTTCAATATCGCTAAAAAATAACAATGATTCATAATTAATTTTTGTAGTTGATGAATGGATATATACCTAATTCAAAAAAGGTTGAGGGGGTGTATGAACTGAAATGTTGGTTCACACTAAAAACAAGTTGCTGCAACAGTTTGTTTCATATGTATTGTTTCCTTTTATCACTGTAAAGTGCATGTTGTAGTATTTATTTTCTGTTCCCTGGTAGCTAGACACAAGTACAGTAATCAACACTTGTGAGGATTTAAACCAGGGATATTACTCTCCTTTCTCTTCTCGGCTCAGATAAGGAATGGGTATAGTCCTTACTGAGAGCGATTCATAGAGAAAGGGATTACAGTGCGACTACTTCAACCCAGGCACCCAAACAAAATTCAAAATATATATATATTTTTTTAGATCAAACCAAAACACTTGTAGAGGTTTCTCACAGGATGTTTCCCAATCAATCTATGATCAATGGATCTACAATCAGTCTAGGCAGTGCAAAGCATACTCTGCAAGCAGAGGTTCCTTTCTCGTACTGGAACGACGAGGAAAGAAACCTCTGATGGCACCCCAAATTAATACCGTTGAGCATGCACATTTTCCAAAGGTCAATCAATTAGGTTTTTGTGTGACAAGTTAAAATATCGTATTTCGTGCAATTGAGCAAAGATGGCGAAACACTTTCCGTTTAATGTAAGAACGACACTGTTTAGTCTGTGAAGTAAATCTAATGTTGCGGAAAGCTACAGCGATCTTTAATGTTAAATCTTGTTGGTCCCGGCCTCGACTGATTGAAATCAAAAGTAAACATCAACGTTAATTAACTCATGGGAAATTTATGTTTTCTGTCATCACATGGTTGAAAAAACAGTTTAAAAGCAGTTTATAATAAGATAGCCCATAATGTTTTACATCCATGGGATGTAAAATTGCAGGTTCCGGCAGAGGTTTCTTTTCTCATCATTCTAGGTAAGAGAAAGGAACCTCTGCTTGCAGGGTATGCAAAGCATCATGGCAGCAAACAATGTACCAGTAAGTGAATGGTTACACTTCTTACTTGATATCTCTTTCAATGTTTCTTTTTTCAGAGTCAGCATCATCATACTCCTTTCTTGCTTTATCAGCCACTGAAATTGAAAAGAGAAAAACATGTTACAAAAAATAATACTGCTAAATAACTAGAGTACACACACTAAAAGTGTGCAACACTTATCATTATTGAGCACTAAATAGAATAGCCTGCTTTGTGAACTTGATTTTTTACACTCAAAATATTCACCAAAGAACATATTAAACAATAGAATTAGCATGAGATATCATTATTATTTTAGTACTTGTATGTTGCATGATTTGTCCTTGATTTCTAAAGATGCAGCATTATTTTTAGGTATTCTGGTTTATAATTATTTTTATAGTTGGATGTAGAGTGACATATTTTGTTATGGTTTCGCCAACTTACCATTGTTATTAGAACAAAGAAAATTAACAAATCTATTTTGAAAATGGTTGGCAAAATTACATCACAATATATACCAACACTTGTAAAAGTGCTATGCTCATCTATTGCAGGGCATTGTTTCATTTTAAGTTGTCTATTCTCTGCTATTGTTTTAATGCATCAGTTGCCCTGCAACACCAAGAAACATCCTGTTTGTGACCTCACCTTCAATCTTTGCTTTGGTTTCTTCATCATAATCTGGCATCTTCAATTCTGCATCTAAGGCATCTGACAACACATTTAAAAAATATGGGCATAATAAGCCACCTGGGCGTATAAATGATTGTGATGATGAATGATAACATGATGATGATGATATAGATGATATAATGTTGATAGTGATAATGAAAACAATGCTAACACAAAAGGTTCAAGTAATTATGCATGACAATGATGACTGTTAAAAGTTAAGATAGTGATGATGATGATGATTGTGATCATGATGATAATTGTGATGATGTTGATGAATGTGATGATGATCGAGATGATGTTGATGATAATAATGTCAATAATGATGATAATGGTGTGGTCAATAAGAAACCGTCAATAATGATGATGAAAATGATGATGATAATGGTGTGGTCAATAATGATGATGATGATGATGAAAATGATGATGATGATGAAAATGATGATGATGATGAAAATGATGATGATGATGAAAATGATGATAATAATGGTGTGGTCAATAAAGATGATAATAATCAGTTGTAAATGCAGGGAAAAATAATATTTAATGTAAAAGAATTACCATCACTTGGTGAAGGCACAGGTGGAGGTGGGGCGGGTTCATTTTTGTCATCTTCCTCTTCATCATCATCATCTTCATCACCTTCAATATCTGGGACATCAGGGTTATCTTCAATGTCATCAACAGATGGTGGAATAGGGAGAGGTGGTTCTACAGGAGCTAAATTTAAACAGCACCAAAATTAGCACAATTGGGACAACTAAAAATGTTTATGTCACACATGAGAACACAAAAGACTTTATTTACAGCAAAAATCGTTGCATCGCGACCAGCAAATTGAGAATTCCAATTTGATTTTGGGTTTTTCCGATCTGTCAATGAGTTTATATCAAGTTGACCAATTATTTTACAAGTGAAAATACAAGCTCCGCCTCCAAACTGATAATGTTCTGTTCCCTGGTAGCTAGACACAAGTACAGTAATCAACACTTGTGAGGATTTAAACCAGGGATATTACTCTCCTTTCTCTTCTCGGCTCAGATAAGAAATATGTATAATCCTTACTGAGAGCGATTCATAGAGAAAGGGTTTACATGCATACAATATAACCCTGTACAACAGGGTTTTTTTTGCTTTAAGTTTACCTTCAGTTGGTGGAACTTCTTCTTGTTTGTCCTCCTTTGGAGCCTCCTAGTTAAAGGAAAAGAAAGCTTTAACAAACCAGCACATATGTAACATCTGGAAAGGTATGAAAAAACTCACTGGACTCACAGCAAGTCAACTACAAAGAGGAATGCAGTGAAGCTCACAATGTCATTTCAATTTCTGAGAAACTCCATTGCATTGTGTTTACTATAATTTTCAACTTTCTGCGAACTCAATGGCTTGTTGTGAAATACATTTTTAGCTACCGTTTATCAAAACTAATTAGTCAGTATCTTTTAAATCCTTGATTGACAGCAGCGAAATAAGTACTTTACAACTAGCAGTTTTAGTTATCTATAATTACTGGCATGTATCTGTACCTCTTTCTCTCTGTATTTATCTTTGATAGTTGCCCATAGCTCCTGGGTGAACATAGTCATATCAACTTCCTCATGGCCTTTAAGTAGCTCCTGAAAAAGACATGTTATTTTAAATAATTGTTGTTTTCAAAAAAACATACATATTCCTATGATATTAGAATTAATGATGTTAATAAATTATTATACAGCAAGTGATCTATCTAGTAGGCTAGTCCTTATAGACAGCTTGTAGCTTGCAGAATGTTTTACTTTGAGAGTAGTTTTAACATATAGCAACACATAAATGTAATTTATTTATTAATTGAATAATTATTGAATAATTATTGAATGATTGGTTGAATGTTGATTGAATGATTGATTGAATGTTGATTGAATGATTGATTGAATGATTGAATGAATGATTGATTGAATGATTAAAAGATTGAACGTTGATTGATTGGATGATTGATTGATTGGATGATTGATTGAATGATTGATTGAATTATTAAAAGATTGAATGATTGATTGAATGTTGATTAAATAATTGATTGATTGAATGATTGATTGACTGATTGATTGGATGATTGATTGACTAATATTATTGATTGAATGAATGAATGGTTGATTGATTGAATGATTGATTGATTGAATGAATGAATGATTAAAAGATTGAATGATTGATTGAATGATTGATTGAATGTTGATTAAATGATTGATTGATTGAATGTTGATTGAATGATTGATTGGATGATTGATTGACTAATATTATTGATCGAATGAATGGTTGATTGGTTGATTGATTAAATGATTGATTGAATGAATGATTGATAAAGTAGTAATGTTGAGTACAAACCTTAGCTTCCTCATCAGTATATTCCTTGTCAAGATGTTTTGTCTGGACAACTTCAGGTACAGTAATACTACAAGATAATAAACAACAACACAATGTAACCAAATCACTGATCAATCATAATAAGTGTCCATTGGTACATACAATAGTTAGTAAACAGAAACTTTGTCTTTCAAGAAGAGAAAAGAAGGGAAAATCCTACAAGCTAGTGACAAAGATAATCGAAAAATTAAACAACTTTTTTGTTCTCTAATACATGCATGTCAGAACAGTCGTTCTTAACTAACACATCCACACATCCATCCTTTTAATCTTTTTCTCACTTATTATCAATACTTGATTTTAACCACAATATAATATTGCCATGCTTTTTGACCGGTCAAGTCTGTGGTACATAGGAGTCCAGACCAAAACAAGGCCAACAAGCGTGTGCAACAGATAAAAAAAAAGACTACGAGTTTGCTTGGATTTTACTGTTTCAGCTACTGTATGCCTTGTATGTAGACTACATAACATTTTGACCAACAAGGTGTGATAATGTGGTAAATCAGAGGACATACATTTGTACTATGTTTAACAATAGACCTTTTCGATGTTCTCATCGAACAACCTCAGCCTGATAGCATTAAATATATTCTTTTGAATTTGGAACTTTGAAGAGTTTCAATTGTTTGATAGCAAGCTGTAGTCAAATTGTAAAGAATTATTATAACACACTATCGAGGCTGAGGTTAAGGACAGGAACCGTGACATGGTCTATCAAAAATCTGCTCAATTACCTGCCACTAGTATCAGTATCAAGAACCCAAAATGCTGCTTCAGCTGATGCTTTGTCTCTTTCAGCAAGGATTTGGGACTTTTTCTCTGTTGGTAAAATCATTATAATAATCACAATTGAACAGATAACTAACCTAAGAAATTAATACATGAATAACACACTGGCAATATGTATGTATGAATGAATGAATGGATGGATGGATGAATGAGCGAATAGATGAATGACACACTGAAAATATGTATGAATGAATAAATGAATGGATGGATGGATGGACGAAAGAATAGATGAATGACACACTGAAAATATGTATGAATGAATAAATGAATGGATGGATGAATGAATGAGCGAATAGATGAATGACACACTGAAAATATGGATGAACGGTTGAATGGATGGATGGATGAACAAATAGATGAATGACACACTGAAAATATGTATGAATGAATAAATGAATGGATGGATGGATGAATGAGCGAATAGATGAATGACACACTGAAAATATGAATGAACGAATGCATGGATGGATGGATGGATGAACGAACAGAGAAATGACACACTGAAAATATGGACAAATGAATGAAAGGATGGATGAATGATTGTATAGATGAATCAATGGATGGACAGATGAATGGATGGATTGATAAATAGATGAATGATACACTGAAAATATGAATGGATGAATGAATACATGGACAGATTAATGAATGGAACAATAAATGAATGAATAAATGAATGATTCAATGAATGGATAAATGAATGAAAAACTGAAGAAATGATAAAAGATTGAATGAGAGTATCATGAAAGGATGGCTGAATATATGAATAATGAATGAATGAATGATAGATGGATGGATGAAAAACCAATGTGATGAATAAATGACCAAAACTACCTTCCCATGCCTTTTCATGTTTATCTTTCAGCTCTTTCTCACCAACCTCTGCATCTTCTTTTGCCACTATACACATTAATTGAATCGTCAATTGAATATCCATCATGATTGTACATTCTCAAGCTGATAGGTAATATTAATAATGAAATTTGTAACACAGTGAAAAATGTTGACTTAACTTTACTGACGTTTCGAGCTTTAGCCCTTCGTCGGAGGAAAACAAAGGACAAAAAAGCCCTTTTTTTACTCAGACGAAGGGCTAAAGCTCAAAACGTCAGTAAAGTTAAGTCAACATTTTTTACAGTGTTTCAAATTTCATTATATTACCTATCGTTTATATCAAACACCGATGCAGCCTATACTAGTTTACTCGCTAGTTTCCATTCTCAAGCTGGTTTATTTCAATAGTCCTTTTCACAGTTCCGTTCAGTGACCACGAATGATAGTTCCAAGTTGAGGTTCCAGTTGCTGCGCATAGCAAAACTATAATTTATCATGCATAGCAACTCAAACCTTGACTTGGAAACATTATTCATGGTCACTGAACGGAACTATGAAAAGGTCTATTGCTAATAACCCATTAAATCAGAAAAGAGTAAAAAACTATAATATTATATAGGTTCAAACAACTTTTGGGTACAATACATAGATATTCCAGGGGTATATAACTATTTCAATAAAGGTTGAACTGTGAAAACGGAATAATGGTTGCTATGTAATTAACTGTGCATGTTCAAACAACAGTAATACAGCACCAGTGGAAAGCTGCCTTTTCGTTGGCCCCCGAATACAGTACGGCTATTGTTTGGTTAGGTTTAGGGCAATTGTTTGGAAAGACGCTATTGTTTTTTAAACCAGTCCTAAACGATGTTTCGATTAGGTGCTGGCTGTCCATCAAGCAAGCTTAGTGTTATTCTGCAGATGTTACTAGGGTACTTGTTTGGATTGAACAACCTGTCACACTTACAAAGGTGTGGCTGTTCCCTGGTAGCTAGACACAAGTACAGTAATCAACACTTGTGAGGATTTAAACCAGGGATATTACTCTCCTTTCTCTTCTCGGCTCAGATAAGGAATGGGTATAGTCCTTACTGAGAGCGATTCATAGAGAAAGGGATCTTTATTTTGTACTAATTAATAATAATACAGTGGTACCTCTATTAAGCAGTCACCCATTAAACGATCACCCATTAAGCGGTCACCCTCTATTAGGCGGCCACAATAAAAAGTCCCAAATCTATTATTTTTATTTATTTTCTTTTATTAGCTTCGCCTAGCTTAATAATATACAATAACAGAAAACAAAATTACATCACAAAGAAAATAAATAATAACATGGCAGGGTACCCACGCACGGCGCGAATTGCCGAAAAAAATTTCCTGCAAGCCAAAATCACCACTCAAATCTTTGCATTTCTATCAAATAATTCTGTGCGCATGCCAGCGGGCTAAAAAAAATTCCTGCACCCGACCCCCCCCCACCCCCCTCAAAAGTCAAATGGTCCACCCCTAATAAGTCCCAAAAGAAAATAGGCAAAGCATTCTGGTCTTCATAGTATAATTTATGATACCATCATACAAATCTCCCATTTATTGTAGTCCGCAGTAAACTTACCTCTTAGACCGTCAACCTCCTTTGATTTTCCTTCAAGTTGCTCCTTCAACTCAGCAAGCTTTTGCTGAACAATTAAAGGAAATAAAGTAGCATTAATAATTACTAGTCGGGGCACCCTTGAAAAATTCACTACTTTTCCTAATAGCGCTTGGGCTGCTCTTTGTAATGATTGGGCTCCCTGTGTCAATGGTAATCCAAGATGGCGGCCGAGGTGAGATAGCTGCGAGACGACATTGATTTCTAGTTTTGCAAGCATGCATTTAATTTCTCATTCCAATTTATTATTGCAACCACAGTTACCTGTTCTTAGCATTTATGGAATTCGTTTGGTGGCACAGTGGGCAGGTTTATTGGAATAAAATGCGGACATTTTTCGCTTAGCGTATTATATATATTATTATGTTGAAATCCTGACCAAAAGGGACAAACAAACCTTCCTTTCTTCTTTCTTCTGTTTTCCTGAATCACTAAATTCTTGTTTTTTAGCAAGTCCCTGTTGGTAATAAGAATTATCACAGACTATTATTATCAGCATCATCACCACCACCACAATCATCATCAATCATTAAGAATCAATCATTATTAGCATCAACATTATCCATCACCACCACCACAATCATCATCATCATCAACACCACCACCATCATTACAATCACTACAATCATCACCATCATTATCATCATCATCATTACTATCACCACCACCACCGCCACAATCATCACCATCATTATCATCACCACCACCACAATCATCATCATCATCATTACTATCATCACTACCACCACCACCACAATCATCACCATCATCACTACCACCACCACCACCACCACCACAATCATCACCATCATCACTACCACCACAATCCTCATCCTCATCACTATCATCATCAACACCACCATCACTACCACCATCATTATCATCATCACTATCATGATCACCATCAAACATCATAAAAACATTACTAATCTAGATGATTGTTTCAGTGTATTGGTACTGACCTGCTTTGCAACTTCAATATCCTGACGTTTCTTTTCAAATTCAAATTTATATAATTCCCTATCAAGAAACATTAAACATAGCATAAGACATCATTGAAAAGACCAGATTGATGGTACATTGATATATACAAAATACTATAGATTAAAGTATGGTTTGTTGAAGTGTTGTAAATAATAATAAACTAGACGTCATCTGGGCGATCACTCGGGCTTCAAATGAGACATGATGTCATTGTATTTAAATTGTGACATGTCATCACGTGATCACATGTTCCTAGGAATGCCTGGGACCAGACCCTCCAATTTGAGGACCAAGACAACGATGACGAAAAAAAGAACCGTTTGCATTTTTAGACTCAGGCTTTTCCGAACATGGAAGCCAGACTAATAAATAATAATTAGTGAGGAGTCAGACAACATTCTATGAATTCATTTTGAAATACTTTAAGATGAATACAACCTTTTTCCATAGTAAAATGGACCATTTACAGTGCAACTACTGAAACCGGGGCCAACCAATCAAATTTCAAAATATATATATTATAGGTTATATTATAAGTTGCTGCAACAGTTTGTTTAATGTGTATTGTTTCCTTTTATCACTGTAAAGTGCATGTTGTGGTATTTATGTTCTGTTCCCTGGTAGCTAGACACAAGTACAGTAATCAACACTTGTGAGGATTTAAACCAGGGATATTACTCTCCTTTCTCTTCTCGGCTCAGATAAGGAATGGGTATAGTCCTTACTGAGAGCGATTCATAGAGAAAGGGATTACAGAGCGACTACTCCAACCAGACCACAGAAAGTTCAAACAAAATAACAGTTTATTGATTTCAGAGAGTTAATTGAATTAATCATTTTTACAGGCAGAAACTTTGGGTAGTGAGTTTATCGCTGATTTGCAATGGACATTTTAGTTTCTGTTGCCCTGGAAATACAGTTGATTGACATCCACCAAAACTCTAGTTTTTGTCTGTGTTTGAAGGTCCAGTTAGCATGTGTGACAGGGAACCGCAGTAAAATAATAATAATTATTAGATAATTTTTTGTTTTGGTGGCCCTGGTTTCAGTAGTCGCACCGAAAAGGCTCTGATGATTACAGTGCGACTACTGAAACCGGGGCCACCAAAACATTATTATCCAATCACGATCGAGAATATGAACAATAGAATCTCAACAAATGTTTGATTTTATTGCTTAAAATGCTAAACATTTCCATTATATGTGAACAAAATAGATCAAAATTGAATAAGAAACATCTTAGCTTGTGAGAACCTTGTACAAGGTTTTTGTTTGATCTCAAAAAAAATATATTTTGAAATTTTATTGGGTGTCCCCGGTTTCAGTATTCGCACTGTAAACATAAATGATGTAACATTTTCTATTAAATTTGAGTACAGTCTGTAGTGTACATTCCTTACATTACTACAGGTAGAACTCAAATTCACAGGATATAGAGCAGAGTTTGTATGACTGTGAAATTTTCAGTGACATTTGCGTGCCTTGCCGCTACCATGATGTTTCTAAAACAAATTTGACATGCCTTACTGTTTCTTGAATGCTTTCATGCTATGAGCTTTTCATCAACATTCAAAATCTGGTCTATCATACATTACAACGGTTAAGGTTTAACAATGGTAATTCTCAAAATTATCTCTTTAAAATTTTGCTCAGAATTGGTGAACTTACTTGCAATTATTTGGACAGTTAACTTTGCCTTCATACTCATCAGAAGCATCACAACAATCTAAACAACAACAGGAGACAATGAAAAGATTGGAAATCAAAGACAAACATTGTAAAGATTAAACAGGGATTCTGACAGGTTGCGGGAAAAATATTGAAATTGTGCAGGAATTTGTAGGCAAATTGTGTGGTAAAAACCGCCGATTGTGCGGGAAATTGTGCGGGATTGCACAATAATTTTAAGCGTATTTCTAATGAAAATTGAGCTTTTTTGTTCAGAAATTGTTTCTAGAATTAAGTCTTAAACAAAGTATGACCTTTTACTCCAGTATACTTCATGCTACAAGCTATAACTGTCTGTTTTCTTTTGCTCAAGCGTAACCTCGTTTTAACGCCATTTTGTTTTTACAAGCGAGGATTTTGATCAAAATAATGGGAATTTCGACAAAAATTGTGCAATAAATGACCTGAAATTTAACAGATTGTCTTCTAAGAATAATATTTATTAAGCTAAGTGCCTGAATTATGTTATATTTTTCTGAATTGTGCGGGTTTTGACCAAAATTCGTCAATTGTGCGGAATTGTGCAGGAAGTGCCCAATTGTGCGGGTCCACAGCCCTGCAGATTCCCTGGATTAAACCAGCCAATATATTTATTTAACATTTTAGTGAATCTGACCAAAAAATTCAAGTTAAAACTTTTTTAAATCAGGATGAATCTGTATGGGATATACAACCTCCTCCTCCATATTTATGATTTCTTATGTAAATTTCGAGTTGATTAATCATGAGCTATATATAATAGTGAATTTGCAGTGTGTTGTTCCTTGATATAGTTCAATTAAATTTGCATCCTTACCACATATGCCATCATTTACTCTAGATGAGGGGATATTAGTGGGTTTGAAGCCTGCATTGGTGCAGTGGAAGAAACCATTAGGACATGCTGAGGTACCTAGGAATACCAATGAAAATAACAATACATTATTATAATGTGTAATCTTCACTTTTGGGGACTGTATACACATATTTTTTCGCACATGGTTTTCATACACGAAGTAACTGTCGGTACCAGGACCGCTCTTACAAATTATGCAAATCAATAAATTAACATAAATTAAGCAAATTACAAAGGAATCAATGCACTTAAAATCAGTTCGGAACATAATGTATAACACATTTATATGGGACATCATAATTATCGGAAAAGATAACAATCAAAATGTTAGATTTATCCTTCTAGTATTAGTGTAAATTTATATTTAGAAGTGTAATAAACTAAGATACAATGATTTGAACTTGAGAGAGCACCACACCAAAATTGTTGGTCACCAAGCATTAAGGTTACGGTCCACGTTCGCGGGGTGCTCTCAGTTAAAAATTGTTTAGCGCGTCACTTAACAATAAAGATAGAC
>JAUPMH010179200.1:0-12380 GCA_032270665.1 Metridium farcimen
GCTATTAGAGTAACCACTACTCAGTCATTTTTGTAGTGAGTAACTGTGGATTCATCGACCTACTCAGCTATTAGAGTAACCACCACTTAGTCGTTTTTACAGTGGCAATTGCGGATGCATCCACTTACTCGGTTAGTTGAGTAACCACTATTTGAGCTTGTTTTGCAGTGAGTAATTTTAGATGCATGCACAGTTGATTAAATATATCAATTAACTTAACTTTTTTGACGTTTCGAGCTCTAGCCCTAGCTCGAAACATCAGTAAAGTTAAGTTAATCAACGACGCAGCCTATACTAGTTTACTCGCTAGTTTCCATTGATCAGTGACTAGTAATGATTGATTTTTTCGCAGTGTTCGTTACTTTATATAATCAGTTATTTTGTTGGTCAGTCGGTGTATCTTTTCGTTGCCACGTGCCAGCATCAAGAATGTAAAAGGATCGGCACATGCTCTAAATAGATGATCGTCAATGAAGTGGCCAGCTTGAGAATCGTTTGTCATTCTTATAGTCAATAAAGCTTTCCGTCGATCGGTATACGTGAATTAACGGTTTCCAGTCATTGGAGTCGGCTCTGGTTATACGCGTCAAAGACGGTCGGGCCATCTTGAGGATCGATTCTGATTTTATTACCCTTAAAAATAAACTGATGATCAAAACGATTGGCGTCCATGTTAAACATTAGACCATCAATGAGTACAAGGAGAGCAGTTAAGGGTTGTCGGTCCTCTTACAAACTGTTTGTGATAGTTAACCACTGACGTTGAAACTGAATCATCTTTATTGGTGGGCTCCATAAGAACTCGTCAAACAGGCGGTCTGTGAGTAAGAACTATAGATGAATGGCAGGCCATATTGAAAACCAATCGGTCAAGGCATTAAATTAAGCTGCCGGTCTCTCTTGAGCAAAGGCGTTTATTTCTGAACTTTAACAAATTGTGGTATTATGAATATAATGAGTGTTGTTATTGTGTAATACCGACTAACTATAACGTAGTAATGCGGGTTTTTCTTATCGTTCAGTCCGATGTAGTGTCTATTACATACGGTCAAAACATTTTAGAGTTGTATTTAAACATACTTGATGAGACCTTATATGGATATTTTGTACAATGAAGTGGAGGAGAGAGGGGGGTAGGACACGCCCTTTAAGACGCGCGCGCGGTGCCATTTGATCACTATACCAATCGATTCCTTATGAACGCTTTACAAACTAAGAATGATACCAAATTGATCTACTAAACAAGTGATGTCAATTCATTGAGTCTTTGCTTCGAAAGATTCCTCGACGGCTTACAAGGTATTCTTGCGCCGGTAATACTTCGGGTCAGCGTGCTCTCAAATGAACTGTGTCGGTGTTTCTAAGGAAGCAGTTCAAACGAAATTACAGTAATAATGGTAACACCGTGTGAAATAGAGAAATGACCACAAACGAATACCGTCCGAAGCGTCAGCAAACGTATTTTTTTACTAGAAGTATTTTTTTACTAGCATTTTTTTACTAGAAGCGTTGCTAAAATCCCTTCTGTTTCCATCTTGGTTCATCCCAGGAACTGTATAGGTCAATCCCAGGTAATTACGAGGGGGTGGGTAAAAGGGGAGTTGTTTGACCACCTTAATTCCAATCCCACACCCACAAAAAACGTCTATTCTAAACACACTCCCAAAAACCATCTATTCTAGCCCTATTACACGTTGCATTATATTTTTAGAAGAAAGAATATTTGATAATATTTTAGAATAAAGCGATTCTGCATTATTAACCGCTGGCAATTAATGCGGTGTCTGTCTTGTCGTGTAATGATATAATTTGTTATCGTTTTCGGGGGTAAGAAGATGTAATCATATTCATTGAACCAGTAGATATACACGGTGCCTCAAATGAAATCACACACCGGTGAGACGAGATACTGGCGTGAAGAACTGTTGGATTGCAGCTTTGATGTTGGACCGAAACAATAACAAGAAAAAGAAAGCATAAAACCGCGTTGGTAACGATATTAACGATCGTGAAAAGGGAAAACTTATAACAAATCTAATAGGAAAGATCTTAGTTTCGAGAGCGTAACTTGGACAACATTTTAAAATAAAATCATTAAATGAAACGTTTCTTTTTAAAATGAATATCAACATTTACTGGATTTTGGACAACATTGTTTGGAATGAATATAGGAAATATTCAGTGCTCCAAGTAGAATGGATATAACAGTAAAATAACATAGCACATATTATTTTATAATAAATCTCGTGAAATATGAAGGACATATTATTTTATTATAAATCTCGTGAAATATGAAGTGAACTGAATATTGAAGTCGCTTTCTTTGTGTCTTTAATCGAAACAAACTTCATGATCGCTAGTTTTTAATATTATAACAAGTATTGCTAGTCATAAAGCATTGAAAATATTCACAATTTCCAAGCAAAAGAATAACAAAATAAGGAAAATTACAGAACAATTGAAGATGTAAAGAGGATAGAATCTCCAGACAGAAAGAAAAGGCTTTGCGTTGGTATCGTTAGCATGCATGGAAAAAAAGCTACAGCAAAAAACAGGACACTGAATCAAAGTGAGATTGATTTTTTTTAATGAAAGGTGGGACGGACATCGAAGGTGTTACTATCAGTTATATTCATTTCATTATGAACTTCACAAGATCTACTTGTAAAAAAGGTGAATTTTACATCCAGACTGACAGAAATAGTTTTTAGTTCAGTTTCAGTGGCGAAAATTAATTATAACCGGAAAATAAATAAAAATGGAAACTAGCGAGTAAACTAGTATAGGCTGCATCGGTGTTTGATATAAACGATCGGGTAATAGAATGAAATTTGTAACAATTCGTAAAAAAATATATTTTACTCGTCTTACTTCGACGAAGGGCTAAAGCTCGAAACGTCAGTAAAGTAAAATTAACATTTTTTTACGGTGTTACAAATTTCATTCTTTTCCCTATCAAAATAGAATAAGATTAGTTAATATGGGATACAGATTTCATTTTGACAATGGATTTCATATTTTTCAATGCAACTTTGAATATCCCCAGACTAAAAACTCTACTCGATTTATTGTGAACACATTGTATAAATATATAAAAAGAAGAAAAATGAAATACGGACGACAATCCTCTCAAAACAAGGATATTAAAATATTAAAATGATTAAATATTATTATTCAAGTAAAAATATTATGAATATTTGTTAACACAACAAAATATTAACTGGATAAAAATATGTAGAAATCAAAAAAAAATTGTTTTCAATGAAAGCAAATGTTCAGAATGTTTATATCAAATTTGAACCAATGGGAACTGCATGGGAAATACGGTTTTTATTTAAAAAAAGGATTTTGGAAAATTCTTTATATTGGAATTTAGAGTTTTGATGGAGACTTGAAAACATGAAGTGGTAAAAATTAGTCGGTTTTGCGAAAACTCATTTTTAAATCCCTTGGGATGATTACTTAAATGTGTGATATTCTTACCGAGTTAAAGATTTCATTGGTTCAAAGAATGATAGTAATATTGGCATGGAAAAGTCTTTAGGTTTCGGTTCGGGATTGAATGTCCATCCAAGCCGGAAATGGGTCATCATCATCATCATCAACTTCACGATCATCAAATGATAACAATCTCTAGATGAGTCGACCTGTGAGCTTCATTACAGAGAAGACCATTGAATGATCATCCGATTTGAGTCTTTAGTCTGACCACTTTGGTTACACTTAATTTATCTTTTGTTTTTGACTAAAATTGTAATTTCTTTACGATTGGTTTAGCATTTGGTTGGGTGTCAATCGAGCCAGGCGCGGCGGGACGAGTTTAATGCCAGACTATTTTGAGCGATATAACATATGTCGAGAGAGTGATGGGTAGTTCGATCTCAATCATCTCATCAAAAATTGACTCAACTTTTTCGATGCAAAATAACGGGTCTTTCTATACGTTTATAAACACCGAATAATGACATCGCTATTTCTATAAGAATTACCACTTTGCCTAGGACAAACACCGTCGGATTCACAAAAGCCGATCGATTGTTCTTTTTGCCGAACAAACGTTCGATTCAATATATTCTATTTATTTTGCGTAGTTGGTAATGGCGACCAGAGATTGAAATGAATTCTTTGGGACTTCCGGTTTGTAAGCATGCGTTTCCGGTTGAGGGGAACAGAATCGTGCTTCTTAAATGATTCACCATTGAAAGGGTATTTTGATCGTTACAACCGACCAAAAGCCGCTTTCGATTAATGTATTCACAAGAGATGTCTTGTAATATTATTATGTAGTAATTTCACCCAATTCTGGCAAGTCGGACAAAGCCAATTGAATATGCTGCGAAAAGACAAACAAAGTCCACTGAAAAGCCAATTGAATACAAGCTAAGGCCGCACACACCTCCAGTGATCATTATTATTAGACGATTCTTATGTCCTTGCCGCGGTTAATTTCGCTTTCTTTGCTTAAAAAAACCCCGAGGTTTTGTCAAAGTATTGAGCGCCGTAGATTACACTTTCTACAGGTTTCGAGTCCATAGTCGGGCGATCGCTTTGTTTATCAATAAACTCTAATTGCAACGCATTTTAGATTCACCATTTATCTTTGTAGTTTATGACTTTTCGAGTTTCTAAGCGACATACGAAAGCCAAACTGTTGTCAATATTTAACATTGTTCTTCTAAGACTTGTTATCCAGTGAAGAAGAATCAACAAGGGCCAACAACTTGGGGAAAATGATCTAAAACATTAGCTACTACTCATCAAACAACAAGACGTCACTTGAAAGAGGCCGCGATGAACCCATGATCCTACCAACCTACCCGATTCATAAAAAACCCTTTTGATTATACCCTTCATTTCCTATCTTAGTCCAGTTCGAAGAAAAAGACCCAGCAATAATACACAGAAGTCTACTGTTGGTAAAAACATTGTGTGAGTTACATTGTGTTCAAACGTAAAAATACAATCAATTTGGAAACGGATTCGGATATGTTTTTAAAAAAGCCGCTTTTAGTTAAGCTAGACATGAGAGCCATAAATTATGGTCTCTTAATATAGCCAATAATACGTTAACCTAGCTTTATACGACCGGCATTTCATCAAATCAAAAAAATCATTAGCTTAGTGATTGTTACTCAAAACTATTGATTAAAAGCGCGCGCCAAATGCCGGCCAGAGATAAATCGGCCTAACCCTTCTCCCAAATAGATTTGCCAAGAATCGACCATTTGTCGATAATAATATGAAATGAATTCGTTTAGAAGCAACGGCATCGAGAAGTGATTGAAAATTACCAACAAATTTAAGTAGGAGACAATCACCGGCCGACGGTTGTCAAAATTGATTGACAACTTTGTTCTTTTCAACTTTCCGCCTTATCCAAGATAGGCAACAACTAGTTATGTGGTCGAAGTGATTCCCGACAATCAACCTATATACCGCACAAAATAACCATCTAAAATGATCTGTTATGTCATAAATGCGACAATCACTATAGTCAATGTTAACTCGATTGTGCCTATCACCGACCAAAACAAGGATTTTTCGGAGCGAAGTAAGGCAAAGGCATCATAGCAGCTGCACTTAATTAAATCGGTCTTGAACGTGTATGGAGCTGCCAAAGAAGCACGTGCGAAGGGACCTCTCATACTCGATGCTGATTGGCGCGGCTTTTCTTTACATGATGACGTATTCTCCTAAGGGATTGATCGAAGCAGCGCCGACTTGAAAGCGGCATCCTTTGAACTGGATTTTGCAGTCTTTTGCCGAACTCAATAACATTGTGAGACCAAATGTAAAGCTTCGCCGAAAAGTTTGCAAGCAGTCCGACGTTGGACGGTTGGATCGTTTATTTTGGCTGGTTATCTTCTGTGGCTTATAGTCTTCCTTCAAAAGTGATGTGCTGGGATCAATTCCAGAGTAAAAGTATAATTTAAGAAGTTCAGCGGACCATTTACTCTGATATATGTGTTTGAATGGTATTTGCTTTCGGCCTAAGCGGTCCCTTTGATCTCCGCGACTATTCACTTTAGACCGTAGATTCTTCTTTACGAAGCAGATTTGGTGATCAGTGTGTGCTGGATGCCGGTTTACTCCGTGCATTTATCATTACTATGGATTCGAAATCGATCCATGATGGGGATCCAAACAGACCAAGCAATTGTGTTGATTTACTAGAAGCTCAAAACACACGTGAAATCGCGTCAAACGATCTATGTACGATGCCTCGGCCTCCACCAACTGGTGAAGACTCAACTGAAAGTGTTCGATCGAAAGAAGGCTCATCTAAAATAGAATCATACGAATGTCCAAGTCCGAGGCTTACTCCTAGAAGGTACACCAAAGAATTCCCGGTTGGTTACGGTGGAGTTTCTCACTCGTCCAACGATGAAGATAAGTTGGCACCGCTTGGATTTGAGCCTGAAGGAGAAGCAGTTTCAACTCCTCCATTTCGTGAATCAAGTACGAGTTGTTTTGCTGACTTGTTGAATGATTCGGAAGGATCTTTTGTGTTTTATCAGTATTTACGGAGAGTCAATGGACACATACTTATGGATTTTTGTCGAGCGTGCGAAGACTTGCGAGGTATGGTGCCTACTGCCCCTCAAACATTATCAACTGCTAAAGCGATCTTCCAGCAATTTATACTAACCAGGGAAACATGCGATCAACTAGGAATGAAAACAAGTACTCTGTCGAAAATGGCTGAACTAATAAGCATCCAGCCTATAGATCCTATGATTTATGAAGAAGCCTATGCGCAAGTTGTTGCAAACATGACAAATTTACATTATAAGTCGTTTTTAAACTCCAGTTTCTACAAAGAATTTACAGCAACTCAGACTGAACCTAAAATATTGAACGATGGCTACAATAGAAGATTTCAAGGGGGTTATTTACCGACGTTACCCGAAGAAAAAGTGTTGGGATTCGGCGATGAAGAAGATTTTGAATTTGAACAACATTGCAAGGATAGTAAAGGATTGTTTCACGGTTCTAGTATATCTACATCGGGAGCGGACGAGAAAAACGCTAGGTAAGTTATGAGTTGTTTATGCTGGTTGTGTTGGTGTTTGTTAGTTATAGGAATGTTCTTATTTGAAGCGCGCGTTCACATTAGCAAGACATAAGAATCCAATTTCAAATGTCTTTCAATTCGTTGTTATTGCAACTCTTAACAGTTTGAACTGTGTCTCGCAGTGACTGATCATCTTGCGTGTATTATCAGTTTCGTGTTTAGAAGATAGTTCTCGTGTGTTTTCATTTAAATCTAGTCTTATTCATGGCATTTGATAATGTGACAACATAGCTAGATCTAGATGACAACATATTCAGGTCGTGATTTCGCACCAAGTTTTGCTTTCTTTGAACTCTGCCGACTTCTTTCTTGATTTGGTTTGTGTTTGTGAAAAGCCGATTCACTGACAAAGCTTACAACAGTTTCCAAAGGCTATGGCTAGCGTTTTTAATGTTTTACACGAAAAAATCGTGTTTGATATGTATTGTGTGAGTTGTGTGTTGTTGTAATGTCAGAGTGATATATTGATTGTCTTTGCGCGGGCTATTGTAAAGAGCCTCCTTACTCAAAATACTACCTACCAAGAGGAAACCCTTATTATTCACAAACAATTCCGTGATGTTATGAATTTAATGTATTTAGTGAAAACTAGGGGGTTCACAAGACTCCGTGTATCATATGTATCTAAACTGGGGTGCAATCAGATAGCACCTTCAAATTCGGTACTCTTTTAAGATTAAAAACTTCAATAGCGGCGCAACCACCATGGTTTATCAATTCTGTTTTGTCTAATACGTTCGGTAAATGTTCAAAGATATACCATGTTCAAAGTCCTTGGCTTGAGTAGAGTTTGTAATTAAAAAACGATCGCTATTTCAGGCCGAAAGCGTCGAATTGCTGCAGAAACAAAACCCCGAAAAACAAATCTACTTTATACGGCATGTCAATTTCATTGCTTGTTGTTAATTTCCATCGGTGTTGATTTCAGTATGTTCTATTTTTGAACGTTTGATCAAAGAATGTAGTTTTTCGTAGTATTGCACGAGCCATCGTAGTAATTCCATCACATTTGAGTTTTTATGGAGGGTTAATTCCTTCTTTGTTTACACGTATCTTAGCTAGATGGAGGGTCTCAAGTGCTACTATTTTTACTTTCTACTGAAACCACTATTTCTAACCCGGAGTCTGAAATTACAGATTAGCAACCATACTATCCGATATCTTCCAAGTGGATTTGATACTATGACCAGCTTTAGTATATTTCATATTTGTAATTGCCTACTCAAATCAATATTTACATATCCTAAATGTTTTTCGATATATTGAATTAAACTCAAAGCTAAGGTTCCTCTGGTTCATATGTTATTTGAATTACTACAAAAGGGCGAAGAATGTATTACGTTACAAATTAATGTAGCACTGAGAGTAATTATCCTTCCCTAAGTATGCTATTTTAGCTCTAAATGAACTCTGCTAGGGATTAAATCAAAGTTATAGTGTTGTGTAGTTTGAAAGACCTACATTGTTCAAGAAGAGCTATAAACAATCTAATAAAATAACCATGCTCTATCATACCCCACTGTGATTATCATGCTACATTGGTGGCCCATTACAACCACCAGTCACTAGAATCACATGAGTTTGGCTGCTAGGACATTTGAAACTATTCTATTTATGTATTCTCATAGCAAAGACACTCTCGAAGGAATGTCTGCTACAAAGTACAATATTGTATTGTGCTATTAGCTAGGACATCCAAACAGTCTAGAAATGATTTCTGATGCTGGAAAAAGTGTGTTTGATACTAGACTGTTTTGATTTGCAACTAGAGAAGACAGCATGTTTTGTGAATGATTTAAGACTAATTTGACACAGTACTCTTTAGATTTCACATGTTCAAAAATATATTACAAAATGCCTTTAAAGAGAGTTTACAATGACAAATTGTCGTACTTGTAAATTATCCTTTTTACATGTTGTTTCTTACTGGAAATATTAGGTACATTATTTTACTTCTAATTCTATTTCCACAATTATATAAATGGTTAATTTTTAGAAACCAATTGGTTTGAATAAGTTGTTTGCGTGCATTTGCTAAAATGTGTGTTAAACATGGTAATGACATAGTTTTAATATGTATTGATTAAACAGTTACATGAGTTGTTTATTCTTTTACAAGTGGTGTACAAGCTTGAAGAGATTTTTTCAAGTGGTTTTCAGTATATTATAGTTTCAGCTAATCTAGGATATACCCTCTACAAGACAAGTGTGGTTAACCTAACCTTGATGACTTGTACTACCAACTAACAATAACCAATCCAAAAAAAACCAGATGCCGTGTCATTAATAACAATTTAAATATCCTTAAGTACAACAAAACTCTTAACATGCTTTGCCATTTTCACCTAGACATCATGATTCTTGAATGTGTTCCAAATGTTCTTGTAGCTAATCAAATGCATGATTGTACTGCAGACTCGAGTCCTGTGTGTTATCGTTTAATTGTTTTTGAAAATTAGTTTCAGCTGGTTACCTTACATCTTGAGAGGAGCCGTGTCTGTTGTCAATTGCCATGTTTTTCATTACTGATCTAATTAAACCATATTGCTTTTTATTTTAACCTGTTTATCATGACCTTTCATGAAGATTCTAGGCATTTATTATCATATTAATCTAAACCAAAAATCTATCCCTGTTAATAAACATTTTGACGTCAACAACTCTTTGGTGCATATATGCTGTTTATATAAAATACAAAAATAGCAACTTTTAGTTTGGGTTCATTAATTGATAAGTACCTCATTCAAGTTTCCACACCGCTGCATTCATATTGACTCTAAAAATATCCAAAAAGAAACTTCTGTTGTGTGCATTTATTAATAAACAGATTTATAATTTTTCTTTACAATTTTAGTAAACAGTTTGTTCATAATATTTCCATTCTTGTGCATTCATAGTGATTCATAAACTTCCTTAATAGTTTATTAGTATTTACTCTAAAAGTATTAAAAAATACACATCCTTCTTGCACATTTGGTGACAAACACTCAAACTCAATTATTAATCAACATTATCTTTTCAATAAAAGTCTAAAGTTTTAAATATAAACATGAACAAAAACTTATTTATAATGAACCACTTGATACTTTGAATACTCATTTTCCGTGTTGGAAATACTAATAAAACAGAATAAACTACAGGTTGTTGTGTCTAGTCTTTTGAATAAAAATTCTAATTCGCTTGTTTTTTCTTCTCTCAACAGAAAATTACTTCATGTACCTGTTAAGGATGTAAACTCACCTTATTACTGCCCTACTGCACCATTAGCGTCAATAACAGAATCGGGTAGTATCTCAAGTGAAGCACTTACAGATGATACCCTATCGATGACTACAGAGTAAGTATTGTAATTATAAACAGTAACTTTATGCAAACTTGTTTGGCCTTGACTGTCTATAACCATCCTTTTGTATTTGGGATATTTATTATTCCATGGTGTCGTATTAGTTGCTTGTACTTGATTTTGGAAATGTCATACATTATGAATGATTATTAGGCATTGAATTGAGATTATAAACACTCTTAGAAGACTTGATCAATGGTTCTATGTTTTTCGTGATTATTGCTTCCATCAGTTTAATTAGTTATGTTATCGTTTTGTGGTGAATGCAATGCACATTGTTTTCTTATCTTATTAATTAATTGTCAAAGTGTAACTGTGCTACGAATATAAATATCATTAATGAAAAGATCATTTGATAGGTTGTAATCAAAAGTTTGTAAAGTTACTACAATTAGTATCGATTATTATTATTAAAGCCATTTTTAACTGTATCAATAAACACCATTGAAAAAAAAAACACATTACAAGGCTTCAAATACAGTAGCAAAAGAACGTTAGGCACCATATAAAAAAACTCAAACTCACTGACATATGCTAATATCTAATAATGCCGTCTAATTATTATCTTCATCTTATTATTGAACACAGAGATATTATTATACTTAAATATTTTGTTACCCAAGTAATTTTCTTGTATACTGTTAATAGTACTTTGTTAATATGTTATGTTTGTGTTTTTGTTCTAGTACAAGCGATGGTACAAGACATAGTGGACATAGAAGGACGCACAGAAGTAGTAGAACATCACAACACCGATATCCTTTCGTACCTGTAAGTATCTTGACATGTTATTAAACACACAAATATTAAACTAATGGTTCCCTTCACAGTTCCCTGCACCATCTTGAATGGTAGCCAGACCTTTGCATCGAAGCGAGACGAATGTTGAGCTTGCAATGATAGAGACACATGAATAATTGTGCCGCAAGGTGTTAATAGGTAGAGATCATTTCAAGCTCAATGTTCGTCTTGCTTCATTGCAAAAGACCGGCTACCTTTTAAGATGGCGCAGGGAACTGTGGAGGGGACTATTCAAGTTGATGTCGTATTTAATGCAGTAAAATGGTTAGACTGTAAAAAATAATGTTTTACTTGTTAAAAGTATCATATATCCAATGCTTTGTTGATATAAAAAAGAGATATTCATTTTATCAGACACGTTTCATCAAGCTGTATTGGTTTTATTCAAAACCATACTTTCGGTCTACTAGCCCATCAACAGGGTAGACATTGCTATTAGCCCAAAAGCTTGGCTTGAATAAAATCAATATAGGTTGATGAAAGGTGTCTGATGAAATGAATATCAACACAGCCTACAAACATCTACTGGATTTATAAATAGATACATGAAAGCAACAAAGATGAGAGTAAAAAAAACTTATCAACATTGAGGGACATAAAAGAACTCTGTGTTCAGACATGGGTTGTATATTGGCAGCTTAATGCGCCTTGATATACCTTAAACTCGAACACGTTTAGTAAGCGCATTGAGCAGTTCTGGAAATGTGCTTTATAAGAACTAGCAATTATTATTATTAAATAGGGATATTTTAGAGGTAATCATGATAGTAATTGTGATTGTTTAATATTGTAGCGCACACACAGAATGCCCAAAGAAGCAAGACATCCAATCAATCCTGATGATTTTGCTAAGATTTTAACTGAAAAACTACAAAAAGTCCTGGTAGAGCAACAAATGCAGGAGAGAGAAGCTGTAAACCTCTCACACTCTTTAGAAGTAAGTACAATAATTAGAAAAATGTTTAGTACTTATATTGCACATTTTAACATTTGAAAGAAATTTGTAACACTGTAAAAATGTTGACTTAACTTTACTGATGTTTCGAGCTTTAGCCCTAAAAGAGCAAATGCAGGGCTTAAGCTCGAAACGTCAGTAAAGTTAAGTCTACATTTTTTACGGTGTTACAAATTTCATTATATTACCTATCGTTTATATCAAAC
>JAUPMH010179311.1:0-12375 GCA_032270665.1 Metridium farcimen
AGAGAGAGAGAGAGAGAGAGAGAGAGAGAGAGAGAGAGAGAGAGAGAGAGAGAGAGAGAGAGATATAATAGGAGCAATGAAAAAATATAGATAGAAAGATGGGAGAAACATTCAACGAGAAAGTATATTGGAATACCGGAGAGGGAAGAGACAATAGTCGTTGTCTGTTGCTTTAGTAGACAATGCCCTGCAAGTTCTTCCTCAAGAATCTAAAATCGAAGTTAGTGTTTCGCATCTGCCTCTGTGTGCCTCCACCACCGCGTTCCGTTCTTCACGACGTTCGCAAGTCTCGTGAGCACGAGTGACGCTAAAAAGTCAGTATTGTAAAATATTTTGGAAAAATACACGTGAATGTGCATGTGTCCCTACGCTTTTAGAGAAATTGAAATTAAATGTGCGTTCTTTCATTCCCAAGGCACAGCTATTGATTTACCCTTTCCGAGAAACTTTGTCACCCGTGACGCAGGGGACTATGGGTAACCTATGTAAATTTTATTAGAACACAGGAATTTCAGGGCCACATTGCTACACTTGTCAATCTGTTATTGAAAAATGTCCATTCTGACTTATCGAACAACGAGAAAGGCGTTCCGAATGCACATTTTGTTTTCTAAACTGATCCATGATCCTTTGCACCACTAGCTTGTGTGCTTTTCACGGGTGACAAACTTTCTCAGAAAGGGTGTATATGTAGTAACATATACAATATGCATGCGATCAAGCATGCGAGTTCTTGTTCAGATCAAATCCATATTCGCTAAAAACATTTCTTTTTAGTGACTCGTAGCAATTTTGATTTTTTGATTTTTTGATTTAATGGGGCGCGCTTTATAAGAAATTGATTATTATTATTATTATTCGTCACTGAATTTACAGATGCAGATCAGTGACTAATCGATGGTCTCACGATCTAATGACCAACTGTTTTTAAGTAGTACTTGTGTAGGCATTTAGTAATAGTCTCACATTAAAATGTCCAACCGAGCTTACTAAAATAGAATCAAGAGAAGTTTAGTATAAAGAGAAGAAATCGTAGAGTGCTGCTTAGTTCTGGAACCATCATAGTCATCATATACGTGTGGTCCTATTCATAGAGCACTGATCTATTTCTAGCACTGTTCAATCATTCCAGGCTCTTCTCATCATCGACAGCCGTTTACCGGTTATTGCTTTTTTTAAATTAAAATTCACAGAAAGTTTGATTCAGGACATCACATCATTTGTCTTGATGTAAAAGGGTTCAGTTTTACATGTTAAAAATTTTCTCGTTTGCTAAAAATAGCACCATGTGATTGGAGCATGTGATTGGCCACGGGGATTCATTCTCTTATTGAGGTCCAGTTCAAAGTCGATGAGATTTTCAAGATTTTCAGGTATAAATTATTAATTATCCGTGTTGATATTTTTTCATAAGGCCGCCTTTTTGTACATGAAAATTCCATGGAAAAAATAAATGTACTTGTTTCAATAACCAAAAGAAAAAACAATTAACAACAAGAGAAGAAAATAGAGAAGAAATACGATATGTAGAAATGTCTCGCCTTCTTGCCTATGTAGCCTGCGTTGTCGGCGGCTTGCGGGGCTACGAGGCAGAGAAAAGGAAAGACCATCCTGCCTACGAGCCTGCCTACGACGCGTACGCCTACAAATACTACTAACTATGTACTTTGACGTCACAATGACGCTGTAATCGAAATCAAAAGTAAAACTTTTTGAACGATATTTCATGATAATCATGGTTAAATAACTATTATCACGTCAATTCAAGTTCGAAGAGAATTAAGAATAGCAGAACAAACGGCTGATTAAGGTAAGGTAAACTCAGGCCGTTGTTTTGAAACTAAACTTTAGTTTCGAACTATACTACGAATAACTATATCAATTTGCCGGGAGAGAAACTGATACATACTTTCGTCTTATAATGGCTTTTCCTCAGCCGCTCGACTAAACCGTCACAAAAGCCACTGTCAGTATTAGTTACAGGGGGCTGTTTTCTTTATTTCTCTCGCTTGTATTGTAAAAAGTGAACTTCTGTAAAGAGTGTACTATTAACCATTGTGTTTCCAATTAATTATAGGTCTTTCGAAATGTTTTAATTTTGAAGTTTTGTTAATCTTGCAGATATTTGTCCGTTATCGTCCATGTAGCTATCTTGAAACGGTCGTACTTTGGCATAGCGACATCAGACAATAACAACAACAACATTATACTTAATATACATGGAACTTTAAATACTTGCTATACAAAATATCGACAACACCACGCTAATCAGCACTAGATTTCGCTTGCCTGCGTCACATCCGGACTTTTCCTCCGCCTTAATTACCTGCCGACTTTTTACAGTATTCCGGCAAAAAACTGTGTGAATCCAGTAATATTTCCACAGAAATCGTGTTTCGTTAATTGAGCAACCAGAAACAACTCTTTAACTGCAAGATGCATGACTGATTTGTAGACAGATAAAAGTCGTGTAGTCAGAGAGTCGTTTCACATTGTTCAACGAACAATAAACGGTTACTGAAATATTTCTTGGTGCCCACTGTTTTTCGATTCGCACTGTACACGCGCGCTATCTTAAAAAAAAAAACTTGAACTTTCATTCTGATAATTATCATGAGCGACGTAACAACACTACAATTAAGAAACAAATCTATAGTGTTCTATTTTTTTTATATCATAACCTTACTTTACACACTTGAAACTCATTGATCACCTCGCATTTTACAGCTGATAATATAACATTATTTACAAAGAGATGCCAAAAGCTAAGGGAAAAAGTCCTTAGAACATGTACATAGGTCGGATGTTATCAAAAGCTAGGAGTTTTTTGACGGCAACTTACGGATAAGATAACATTGAAGTCATTTTTATAACACAAAATATTTATAATAAAGAGTCATGTAGCGTTTTAAAACAAAGGTCATAGGAATCACATTGTAAGTTGTCGACGACATCCTACCCGGACTATTCTGGAAACCAGAGGGTTTCTTGCATATCTAGTATTTATTTAATTATTTGTACTTCTTTGTACTATAAAATATCAAGTTGCTTTATAGATGGTCAGATTTACAAAAGCCAAAGCAAGTAGAAAATAACCTATATCGATCTGGTACCCAGGGCATACCCGGAAAGACTAGTATCCTACGCATAAAACAATGACAGCAATATCTCACTGGATATCACAAATGTTATAACTCAAGCAGCACGAAATGTTTTTGTTTACCTATACGTGGTAGCAATTTGTGTCGTAACGGACCGTTAAAATTCTCTACATGTGACAATTGTTAAAACTGAGATGTCAATCACTTCAGTTGCCTTTAAGTTCCTGTTTAATATCTCTTGCATGTCTTGTAGACCATGCACACTTTATTTTTATTATTTATTTATATTTTCGAGAAACTGGAATTAGGAAATGTGTACAACGCCGGACTCCTTCAACTCATTTCGTCAGAGATCTCGGGGACTGTTCTTTACTCAATATTTTAATCAGACAGGGATTTAAATAACACGATTAACCCGAGTATAAACATGTTTTCTATAAAATAATTTAATTTATTTGCGTCATTGCTGTTGAGTAAAGTCATACTCTCTATATGTTTATTAGGGCCTTTTATGAGTTCGTAAACATATGTTAACTGAACTGACGACGAGATGACGAGCCTGAGAAAACAGACTTCCTTTAGTTTCGAGAGAGAAACAATACTTAAAACTTGTAAACTGAAACTGAAAGACAAACAAATTAAACAAACAAACAAACCTAGTAAACTAGCAAACTAGCAAACAATTAAAGCGAGCGAGCAAGCTAACAAACAAGCAAAAATATATAAAAAGCAAACAAAACAAGCAAGCAAGCAAACAAACCGCAAAACTTGGTAATAAACAAACAAACAAATAAAACAAAAACTGAACCAACCAAGCAAATTGTAGCACTGACTGAAGCGAGTAACAAAGAAACAAACTGAAAAGGCTAAACATAACCTCTAGAGAAAGCCATTTTTGTTGTAATGAAAGTAATTATGACCGAAAACATTATATAAAATGAACAAAAACTGAACCAACCAAGCAAATTGTAGCACTGACTGAAGCGAGTAACAAAGAAACAAACTGAAAAGGCTAAACAGTTAAACATAACCTCTAGAGAAAGCCATTTTTGTTGTAATGAAAGTATTAAATTATGACCGAAAACATTATATAAAATGAAGTAAATAACAAAATCATCCTTGTCTAAATGCAAGACATAACCAAATCAATATTAGAAAAAATTCCCGAGAATGATACCTAAAGAATTCACATTAAAAGAGTAATTAAAGAACAAGTTTTTTTTACTTATATAGACAAACATTTTCCAGTTAGAAGAAAGGTGCTTTCTCTAGCCGTATAGTTAACTTTTACACGATTTACGAACATGTCTGAACCGTCCGAGTAATTAACTTTACTGCTTGTCTGACATGGACAATTTTTTCAAGGGCAACCACTTATTCAAAACAGTTAACACCATAAATAACTGAATTCTAGAAGAGAAGACTAACAAAATGGCGCTGTTACAACATGACAATACATCAATTAACGCGGCCATGAAAGTTACCGAGAGACTTCCACGTATGTCTTAAAACAATTACGTCAGCAAGTTAATCACCTGCCCACCCGACCCAGTAACAATTTTATCAGTAGAATAACAAGCAATTTTGTCATTTTGATTTTTCGTATTAAAAATCCCGGCTAATTTTCTATTACAAAAAAATGAAAATACCTTTTTCACTAAACTGTATCCTGGGGAACATCTACCGTTGAAAAATAAGCCGAAAAAAGCACGAAGAATTTTAGCGAAAATAAAGTGCTGATTCAGATGGTCCACCAAATTTAACTTGAAAACCTAAATCCAGTTCTTCAGCTACGTCATTCTTAAGAATAGGAAAGTTAAATGCTTAAACGTATGAGTCAGCAGTGTTACAAGCTTTAATCAGTTAAAATCAGCAACAACTACATATACATTTAACTAATGATATATAGAGAACTTTTCAAGGGAAACACATTCAAACGGGCTTTCATATTAAAATTATTATTGCTTTCGGACCGATTTTTTTTACTAAAACACAAGTGCTTGAATAGCTCAGGTATTTTAAGAATTTTAAGTTCTGTTAACTTATATTTTCAAAAGACATGTTCTCTGTCCATTCAAGCATTTCATACAACAAATGAAACAGGTTTTGCCTGTGTCACATGACTAAAATAGTATGATGTCACGACTTTTCAAGTAAAATCTATTGGCAGCAGAAATAACAATTATTACGGACAAAGCAAACACTGTTTCCTCCTAGAGTATAGCAAGGTAAGCAAGAGGAAAAAGAATTAGTTAATTTGAAAAGGTTTTTGATGTTTTTCAAAGGGAATTATTTTCAGTTTCGCTCCGTTGATGACCCTAAATAATTAGTCAGCACTCAGCAAGGCCTCGTTTTGAAGCGCTCCGCGCTAAGGTTTCTGGGAAATTTTAGTCGAAGTTTGTCCAAAACAGCTTGTGTGAAGAGTTTTTACGGAAAAATCTCACTACTTTCAACATTTTCTTTCTTCGTTTGGCCACTAAATACACTTTTAGCTCAAGGTAAGGTATTTGTGAGGCGCTGGGGATGGTGTGAGTGAGGAGAGTAAGTGTTGTTGATCGTGTTGCACCGAGACTCCTTCCCATGGTCGTGGTGTAATGTATTCAGCGTGTATTATGGCGCCATCGGCCGAAATGTACACCCGATTTCCCTTTCCTTTTTTGGCCCCTAAAAGCTTATCGATTGTCGAGGTTCTATTATAGATTTGAAGCTTCAAGTCTGTGAACAAGTTTGAAAGTTTTTTAAAGCGTCTAGTGTTTGGTTTGAACAGCTCCTACGCCCCGATCCCAATAGTAGCCAAAAGGGTGCTATTTTCCCGTTGAACCAGGACTGTCTAAGCGAGATACATCCTTAGAAATAGATCGGAGAGGAATTCCTTAATAGCCTCTACTTGTAAGATGTTATTTTTTATGGGTTTACACAGACTACAGGTGCATAGGAAGTATGAAGACTAAAAGATCAAAATAATCATACGCTCTTTCTGATTTCGTCAAAATCGACGTAATTGTCGCACCTTTTTCGTGCGATGGGACAGGACGGGCAATCATGATTGAGCTTAAACAACATCTGTTCCATGTCTTCACAGAGACTTGTAATATTTCCTTGGTTTGCCAGTTTTGTAAGATTTTGATTGTGACTTATAAATCGTAGTGCACAAACCGAAAAAACAATTGCTATATACTGCATGATAATTATGTGATAATTAAGAAATCAACATTTGAAAATGCAAAATGAACACGCAAGTAGAATTTCTTGCCGGTTTGGGTCAACTTTTATGCATAAGTATACTTTGATAAACAAGGAAACTGTGTTGTCTGTGTGTTGGAAAAATTATGCCTGGTATAATTGCAGTAATTATTACAAACATAATTATAATATATATATAATAATAATGGCCATATTACAGTAATCTGTCAGTGTTTGTGTTTACTGAGGTAGTTATGTTTATCAATGATCGATAACTCAACTGACCTCTGTTTTTCTACATCAACAGAGCCTATTTACAAGATGAGGTAGCCAAGTACCTGATAATGTCGTCTAGCAAGAAATACATATGGCATATTACTTGTACTTGTTTCAAAGAGTAATCCAACGGTCAACAGTTTTATGATATGGAGGTGTCAAAGCCGAAATCTAGAAATTCAAGTTCTAAAATAGATAACTTTGATGTTGATAGTACAGATGGAAAGAACTCTAGGCGCAAGACAAGACCAAGAACTGCTAGTTCCCTTTTAGATCGACTTGCTTCAACTCCTGGCTTTGTGGATAAAACTTCTGTTGAAGCCGAAAATGATTCACTTGCACGAAGACGAACACCAAGAATGGCAAGCCTGAATGCTGCAGCTAAGGTCAATTTGTTCTTTGAGCCATCAAGCCCATTAGCCGGGCGAAGTATGAATGAGATTCAACACCATGCTTCACATAGGAAAAGTTCGCTTGATAAAGATATTGAGGATGGTCTACGAAATGGTGCAGCTTATGATGATTACGATGATGATGATGATGACTTATTTGATGCTGATTACAATGTTTCAGATGAAAACTCCTCCACCTCAGGTAACATTTGGCACCATGAAATGGAAATACCAAAAGAAAATCAAACCCATTTTGAAGCAAAGATAAAGGACTGCATTATTGCCAATGGCAATGCACTTGAGGCAAAACTTGGCCAGAAACATAAACTTGAGGCTGATTTGACAACAGATGGAATAAAACGAGGGCGCAAGAAATTTGATATCAATAATATGTTATTTGAAAAAGAACAAAAACTTGAATTGGAGTGTGATACAACTAATGACTTCAAGACAATGGTAGATGCTTGTATACAAGTTGACCTTCCACGACCAACACCACTAAAACATATCAGAGTCTTGTCCGTTCCTATCAAAGGACAAATATACACTCCATCAGGCTCTATTCCTTTTACTAAAAGTCACTTAGTGACCCCTGGGCCTCCTGCAAAACCACCCATAGAACATACAATCAGTAAGACAGCATCTACTAAGCGAACTGCGAACTTAAATGCTCAAGCAATGCTTAATGCAATGATGGCTAGAGATGGGCCTTTGCACAAGTACAAAAATGCTGGAGAATATTTTTTACAGCGATCAAAATATAAAAAGTCAAGCAAAGAGAATGTTGCTTCTAAATTTTCACAAGATTCAGTAAACCTTTCACCACTTCGTGTTCCCAAAATCAATTTTGCTGCTACTTCTACGTCAAATTTTAGTGTTGGACGTCATCGACCTGTGGGTAATCCAGTCAAGAATATTTATTTGAAAACCTTGAATATGCAACTTGAAAAACTTCAAGCAGAAAGTAAAAGAGAACCAGGAAAACACAAGGTGATTTTGGTTGTTTGCAAAATAATATTATTTTATTGATAGAGTACTCTTGATATTTCTAGGCAAATGCGAGAAGATGAGATAACTGATAACTAATTTTGATTGGTCAATAATTAATTTTGATTGGTCTTTAGATAGTTTTGTTTTGTTGATAGTTAATTTTGATTGGTTGATAATAGTTAATTTTGATTGGTTGATAATAGTTTATTTTGATTGGTTGATAATAGTTTATTTTGATTGGTTGATATTAGTTAATTTTGATAATAAGTAATTTTGATTGGCCAATAGTTAATTTTCAAGTTCTTACTATAATCCATTTGACTGAATTAATATTAATACTACATCAATTGCTACAAAAATCTATATAATTTTGAAAATAATAAATGATATGAAGTAGGTGTTGTATCATTTTTCAGAAAATTCTTATAGAAAATAACCTTGAACTTTCATTTGTTTTTCAATATCAATTAAACTGTATCAAGTACGAGATGATTGAGAGTTTTTAAAAAAATATAAATCTACAAGTATCCTCACTTGTTACTGACAAACAGGATTCATTAACCATAATGTGTTTTTAATAAAATGGCTTTCTTTCAAGTCCTAGGCTTATTATGGGGGAAATGAAAAAATCAACATAAGATTTTACAACAATACTACACAAACGTTGTGTATCATGGCTTTTATGTTGATTTTTCAAGGGTGTATGGTCCAAAACCTAGGCATTTTATTACACATACTTTATGGATAATTAATCAATACTTTAAAAATAATGAATTCATACTTTTTGAGTAATTATTTCATAATGAATAATTATAGATATTATTATTTGTTTCCATATTTCGACCCTTCAATACAAAATAAACTACCATCAAACTCAACCTAGACTTATACACCAAAACAAATGTTGGTTTTTTATACAACATCAAAGTAAAACACTTATTTTTATCGTTAAAAGGTTCATGAATGCTTTTGTTAGGATAAGTATTTTTTAATGTAAAGTTTGCTAGACACCCTAAACCAGGCAGGACCAGACGGTCTGTCTGGCACTATGTAATTTCATTATAGATTTCAATAATACTTGTCATCTGTACTTTATTTAAACAAAATGACTGCAATTCACATTAAGGAGAACAAAAAACAAGGGAGAAGATCCAAAAGTGTGTAGAAATATTTTTCCAAGAGTTGAATTTCCTCCTAGAATTCTTGATGTTATTGTTTGAGTGGAAAGCATCCATTAGATCTAATATTTGTGTTGTTTTCTTTACAGAGGACAAATGGTTGGACATATCATGGAGACCCCCTCAACAAACCCTACTGTTATGTAAGTGATTAAACTAGTGTAGGCTGCATCAGTGTTTAATATACACTCATTTCAAAAAATGTTGTTTCACCTTAAGCAACAAAATGAATGCTGGTTTTGTGCTGGTATTATATACTAAAATCAGACTTGTTTTCTAAAGTACAAATATTGTGATTATTTTCATGCACATGTTATTATATTACAATCAATTCTGCTGATAACAAGTCTGATTTCAATACAATACCAGCAAAAATATTTCTCTTTGCTTGATGCTTAAGCTGGGAACGTTTTTTTAAATGAGTGTATATGTAAATAATAGGCAAAAAACATCAAATTTGTAACACCATAAAAATGATAACTTACTGAAGTTTTGAGCTTTGTCTGAGTATAACTCTAACACATTTGTAGGGCTTTGGTTTTAGACCAACACTGAACAAGATATTGTGTCTAAAATATTATTATTACTTATATAATATTATTACCATCAACCCTTAGAGTATGAATAAAATAATAAACAGTAAGAGTAACAATTTAAGGCTAAAACATCCAAACATTTACTTAATTTTATATACAGTGTATAAATTAGTGATTTAATTACTCTACAAAAGGTAATAGAATGAGAATTATTTGTAACACTGTAAAAATGTTAACTTAACTTTTCTGACATTTCAAGCTTTATCCCTTTGTCAGAGTAAAAGAGTTTCCCTAAAATGTTACCCTGATTATTTTAAGACTTTTTGTAATTGAATAATAAAAGTGTGTTTTATTGTTTGTTTACATTAGGATGACAAGATTGTGATTAGACACTATTACAGCGGTATCCAACGAGGTGACGAAATCATCAATGTTAGAGACTCTGTTCTCTTAAAAGCTGGCACAAGAAGAAAAGACCAACCTTTTATTGCTAGAGTATCTGGTCTATGGGAAGAAAATGATGGTATGTATGATGGTGTATCCCTGCATATATTCTATCACTTTTGACAACCTTTATGAAAGAGATGTACAGCTATTTTATTTTTTATTTTATCAATTTTAATTCATTTTATCAATTTTTATTATTTTTTTTTTAATTTTGATTTTTTTTATTATATGTATTTTTATCAATATTTTAATTTTTATTAATTCACCCAGAGTGACAATAGAAAACCAAGGTCCCATCACCTACCTTACTTATCCCACCCTATAAAAAAGAGGCTATGCACCCCCTAAGACCCTAGCTTTGGGGGTTAGTCTAACCAAAAAGCAATACTTGAGGAAAAATTGACATTGAAAATATTAGGAAATGACAACATTTTGGACAAAACAATTTTGAAAACTGAACATAGTGATGAGAGTGTGGCAAGATTGACATGCATTTAGGATCATAGTCATTGATATCTTTAGAATTTATAGCCCAACGAATTTCACTATAAATGTAGATAGGACACTTTGTGACAAGGCTAAATATCATCTAGTCCTTGCTCACCACCACTATTGACCAGTACATAGCTCAGTGGTTGGAATATCTGACCACTATCCAGAATATGTTCTAGATTTCTGCTTGGAAACCTAGACATTCCTTCTCCATGTATTTCCACTTGTATTTCCACTTTATAGTTGCTGTACATAATGTTCACTGTGTATTCTGGTCTTGATTTGTGCTTTTCAGTGTGTAGAATTCAGTTTCAGTCATGGTTTTCTAAATAGCTGTATACGTATAGTTTATACATAACTATTTCAAAAAGTGTTGTCAGGGGTGACGTGCTTTAGGGTTAACAATGTGTCTAGTGAGAGCCCATTACACCCTTTTTGTTAGAGATCAATCTTGAAAGGCTTACACAGAACAAAACCATTTTGCATAGTGCCTGAGAGTCGTCTATAAAAGCAACAAATTAGCATTCAAAGACATAAATTCAAATTAACATAGTAATAATGATATACTAAATTTTTACATGGGGTAACAATAGATAACAGTTATAACATTGTCCACCACTATATATATTTCTCTCTTTGCACCATCATTTACTTGATAATGTTGTCGCGATGACAACGAAACGTCGTAATTCATATTTGCTTTTTTTGCTTATTAAAGTTATAACATTGCCATAGTTGTAATGTACATTACCAGTGGCACTAAAAAACCTGTATTGTGTGAAAAGAGTCCTAGTTACATGTATATAGATTTTGCAAAACGTTTAACATAATGTTTTGGAGGATGGCACCATTTAGCTTTTTTTAATTTGCCCCCTTATATGAATTATATAACTTTTAATTCTGAGTTAATTTTTAGGGATAAGTTATAAACAATGGATAGATACATTTTACTGCCTTTGGCATAAATATTGAATGAATATTGATGGAATATTTTACAAGCGCTTAGTTTTGTGTCAAAAGGCTGTATTTGTTTGGTATAAACTATTTCCCATGACCCTCTGCTGTATCGACTTACTAAGGTTTTGGTGACTAACTTTATTGAAATAAGCATATAAGGCAGATGTTAAATATCCTGTTGTGCTCTTCGCAAAGAGTAGAGGATTATCTCCAGGTACACCAGTCAGGCCTCGGAGGCATTCACTAACCACACTCATTATTGTAAACTATTGGTTTACAGCAGGCCGACACATAAATTATTCATAAATTTAGATTTGTTAAGCGCTATGGGCTTTATGTCAGTAAAGTTAAGTCAACTTTTTTTTACGGTGTTACAAATTTCATCATATTACCTATCATTTATATCAAACACCAACTCAGCCTATACTAGTTTACTTGCTAGTTTCCACTTATTATTATAATGTATGTTACATCTGTTAATGATGATTTCTTGTAGGACCCAATGCTGGCGAAATGATGATGAGTGTATTCTGGTACTACAGACCAGAGCAGACTGAACTGGGAAGATTGCCACATGTACATGGAAATGTGAGTAAATTATCATAATCATATTGTAATAAATAATTATGTTGACATACATATTGCATACAGTATTATAGAATAAGTAAGAGTTAAATACCGAGAATGGAGGCAATAAGCCATATAAAGCCAGAGGGCTTTATTGGCTTATTGCCACCATTCGAGGTATTTAACTGACTTAATCCACACTTGATAAGGTTTTCTGAAAAGAAACAATAAATTTGATTGTATTCAAGAAATAAAA
>JAUPMH010179422.1:0-12373 GCA_032270665.1 Metridium farcimen
CCCCAAGTGTCTTTATCTTGTGGATAATTTAATCATTCAGCTTTTGTTAAGCTGGCAGATATCTCTAACATACCTTAGCCTTAGCATCATTTTTGCCTTGTTTAGAAGGAGCAGGTGTTTTCTGTGCCATAGATGATACTAGAGTTCTACTCATACCACTAGCAATCCTTGCTGCTTCCTCTGATAGATTGCCTTTTCTTTTAGTCTTCTCCATCACTTCATTTTCTAAAAATGGTCTGACAAGGTAGGCACCACGAATTCTGGAAACAACATATATCATCATCATCATCAAATAACAAATTGACATTTGTGACATGTTCTACATTTCTACAGTTTTTTATTTTTTTTACATTTAAAGATAATAGGGTTTTTGTATTGAAGAACCAGTGTGGCTCATCACTACATAACAGGAGTAAATTGAGCCATATATAAGTTTGAATCAGGGGGTCTTTTAGGGTATTAGAATTGAAATATCAACATTTTTTTTAGGGTATCACAATGGAAAATCTCTCACTGCTTTCCACCCTTTATGTTTTTTTTTACTGAGGTATCTCTTCGGCGCTAGAAAAAATCCATTCCAGTCCCTTTTTAAAGGACTAAAATCCCCTTCCACTCCAGTAGAAAATCAGTGTTCTATCAAATACATAATAAGTGGTACCATTGCCAATGTACTATCAATGATAAATATTTGACATTTTTACATATTCAAATAACAATAATTTGATATTTTCAAATATAAATTATGATAATTAATATCTCACTTGCTAACTCCAGGATAAAGCAAAGGTGCCATATTGATATAAGCTACACCATGATAAGAGATAGCAACGTCTTCATCCACTGCTGTCTGTTTTCCTTTTGTCTTTGTTGCTTGTGGGAAAGGTGTGCGGAAAACCTCTACTGGCCACACCCTATTTTGAGCAATCTTGGACTGTAAGCTAAAAATACAAAATAGTCAATATTCCACTCATACAGTCACCATTGGTAAATATATATTCTAGTAAGTTAAACTAAAACATATAATCATATAGCTGCAATATAACCAGGATCATGAAAAGCAAGTGGAAACTCCTGCAACACCCATATCACCTCTACTTTTTTTCTTTTAAAAACTTTAGGCTATATATGTCATTAGTAACAATCATTGGTCAATTTCTTAACTATTCAAATGTTATTTACTGGACAATAGGCCCTTTGCAGCTAGAGGTCACGTGACCCACCTACCTTATTAAATCGAACAGATGTGCCAAAATGATGTCCAGAAATGGAAAGAGCATGTTGACATTAGCAATAATATTTTGGATATTTTCTGTTATTTTATAAGAATTTGTATGGGAAAATTTGCTCACCAGTTTTATTTTTCCAAACCAATCCTAAGAAAATATCCAATTTTATTTTTTTTACCATTTCTTATGTATTTGAATCGAAAGCTGAAATTTCAACTTCTTCTGGAAATCATTTTGGCACAGCTGATGGATTTAATATATATATATACAAGAGAACATGGTTAGTACCTTTCAGATGCGTCAGGACTTATGAAGCATCTTCGTTCAGAATTCCAAGTGACACGATTCTTTTCATGGATGGCTTCATAGCGGAATGACTGGTCCTGTAAGACAAGAAAATGTTTAAAAAAACAAACTTGGTTAATTATAATTTGGTTTAAAAAGTTAAAACAGTTCTGTACCTCTTTATCTCGAAGATCACCATCTTCCTCAGCACTTGCAATTTCTTCGGTTACATTACTACAAAGAAAAATGTTGGCACTGATATTAGAAACATTTGGTACAATAAACCATGGCAAGCTCAAACGCATTCGTATCATCAAGCTTAGCCACTCAAAATGTAGATTCAAACTGTTCTTGGATTTGTGCATTGTCAAACCTAGTTACTGTGCAGCTGTCCTAATATAAAATAAGAATTATGCAAGAATATAGAAATGTGAGAAAATAGTTTCAGATACAATAAGAACATCACATGATAATGAGGTTACCTTTCTGGGATATAAAGACAAGTACCAGAGGCACTTGGTGCAGAAGACCATTTACGCTGATTAGCAGGTTCTCTCTCTACTGGTGCCTTTACAACACCATTGGGTAAAACAACTGTGTTCTCTTTCTGAAAATTGAATTACACATCTTCAATGGAAGATTACATATTAACTGCTGGCTTTAATCTCAAACAGCCATCAATATTATTTTGCATAATTGATGATGTAAACATGTCCAGACAAAATAGCTTTAGCCCATTCTAATTATATATATATATAATATAATAATACTATGTTTTATTTCTAGTTTAAATTTTATTTGAGGAACTTTTTGTTCCTCCAGGTTTGATCAGAGAATTGCCATTATGCCTTTGCCATTGTGATATATGTTAATATTTATTCTTCTGATAAACAAGATTCATCAACAATTGAATATGTTAATTGAAATGTTTGCTTTTTGGCCTTTGGTCTATCATGATCACAGAAAACGTAGAAAATCAACAAAAAATATGGTGAGAGTGAAGATAGCTTACCTGTGCTGTGAGTGGAATGGGCAAGCTAACTGTGTATAAATATTGCTGGCCAGGCTGCATAGCTTCAGGGATTGAACACATACTGTCCAAATGTATACTCAGAAGGTTACTGTAAATAACAAAACAACTGAGTCAATAGCTGCATTTACATAAAATATAGACAGAATAATTCAAGACAAAATGATCAATACATAATGTAATATTCACTATTTGGTACCTTGTTTCAAGCTGACTATCATTCAATAGAGGCTGAGAAACAGAGATTGAAACTTCTATTTCAGGCTACAAAGAATAAATAATAAATTGAAAAAATCATATATTAGATAAATGATAAATAAATTATGTAAGTATCTCGGCATAAATATTTACAGTAGTACATCTATCATTGACTGAAATAAGAATAACTAACCGAAATTCATATTATTCTGTGCAATTGTTACAGATTTGTAAGTGACTATTTCAAACATTACATAGAATAATAATAGATATCATAAAATACTTGAGATACTATGCATGCTTTGATTTGCTTACTACAATGTTTTTATCAAAGGGCAGAGACACGCTCAGTAAAACTATTTTAAAACTATTTCATAAATTAAAGCAATATAAAATGTTGGTCACCATGATAAAAACTCTCTGGGGGCTGTAGAGGACTGACAAGAAGTCACTCTACACCTCATGTTTCTTTATGACTTCTCTCTTGCTCTACAGCTCCCAGCATGTTAATTATATCACAGTATTTAGACACACACGCCATTTTGTATAATAATCTTAAATAAAGGTAAACATACCAAGAAAGTTTCCACATTGGTGTCAGCTTGAGTATTCAGACTATGTACAGGTTGAATTACTGAAAATGTACTTTCACCTAGAAACACACACATATATATATATATGTACATTAAAGAAAAAAATTATTAGCCTACTAAAAGTTGTCATTCTCGATCTCTCTGAGGCAATAAATATCAAAGTTGACTATAACAATATTTTTGTTAGTTAGTATAAAAACAAAAGTAAAAATTGTGTGTCCTGATTGGTTTGGGGACATAAACAACGTATATTTTGTTTTCAATTATCATCTACAGCACTTCCCATGCATTCATAGAGCAGAATGAAATATTTTTTCAAGTAGTTAGTTATTCTAATCTTTTGAAATAATCACCTGTTTATTGATACTATGTGTATTAATACTTAATAATTATTGTTATATAATAACTATTAGAAATCATGCAATCTGATTGGCTGAGGTGCATGTTTATCAAATATGTCAATTTGCATTTTATAAAAGAAATAGAAAACTTGCTTTCTATGCTATATGCAGCTATAAAACATGTGTGGACTGTTAGAACACTCTAGAAATCTTTAGAACTACTCAACTTCAATTCATGCTTCTTTTAAAACTTCTTGTGTTCTGTCAATCTACGCATGCAAATAACTGGACAATGGTAATATAACCCCCCACTGCACGGGGATATGTTTTCTATTTCTTAATGATTAGTTTTTATTACCCTGTAATAGTGGAATCAGATCAATACAGCTTTGTCCAAGTACATTAGTTTTCTCTTCTTTTCCCTTTTTGTCTTTTGGTAGTACCTCTATTACAGTGACTGAAATAGAAAAAAGAAACAAAGATACATTTGTGAGTCTGATAAAGTTTCAGTAAACGATACACCATGTAGGTATAAAGGACAAACATTAGGCCCAAACATTTCATGGTTTCTGACATTTTTATAGTAATGATAAAAACCAGGACAACTTATTTGCCATTTAAGTTAATTTATTATCATATTGTAATTGAATACAGTCAATACCAAGTTTCTTTTTACTCACCTACAAGTGGTTTTTGAGCTATGGAGTCTAAACATGTCGCATCATCAAAAGAACATTCAAAAGTAGTGTTGAAATTGTAGTCTGTGGTACGTGTTTCTGTATTTGCTTCAACCTTAGACGATTCACCTAGTGAAACACTGCCAAACTCAACTCGAACAAGAGAGTTTAATGCATCTCCCTTTGATCCTTTCTAAAGAAAAAATACAACACAGGTTTAATAAGCCGTGTTTGTTGTACGTAAATAAATCACGAACATGCAATAGTATAGCTATATATTATGGAGTGACGTTTTCAGATGTGTCTGGGACTGATTTGAAAACTTACCAAGTTTTTAGCCCGATGAATTGAGATAGTTATAACTTCCGGTGGCCTGACTGGCACCTCATTTAGTTCACTAGACATTTTTTTGTATTTTTTTCTGTACGATTTTGTTTAGAAGTTTTAAATATTGGACAAATGGCTATCAAAACGCTTTAACGACTGTAAGCCGCCATGTTGTTTTTGGTCTTGTGGAATGGTGTCATGACAACGGCTACTGTAACCGCTGACGTGCTGAGCCTGAAGATCGATCGGAAATGAAATTTTAGAATTATTATGAGTTTTCGGGAAAAAGCTAACAGATGTGTTTTAATGAAAACAGAGTTCCGTTTATTTTTTTCAATTTTGTCATTTATTCTTTTATTCATCTATTCCTATTTCATAATTTTCGTTGTCATTTCTCGTTTGTTTTATACCTGAAGATACCTGCTCTTTGTCTATTTGTTTCTTTTTTTGGTGCTGTTCTTTTCTCCATTCATTTATTCATTCATTCATTTAATTGATTCATCTACTCATGTACATAATCTCCGTTGTCAATAATTTCTTGTTTGTTTTATATTATTCAGTATTAGTTCTTTGTTTATTTGTTGTTTCTTTTTTGGTGCTGTTCTTTTCTCCATTCATTTATTCATTCATTCATTTAATTGATTCATCTACTCATGTACATAATCTCCGTTGTCAATAATTTCTTGTTTTTTTTATATTATTCAGTATTAGTTCTTTGTTTCTTTTTTGGTGCTGTTCTTTTCTCCATTTATTCATTCATTCATTTAATTGACTCACTACTCATGTACATAATCTCCGTTGTCAATAACTTCTTGTTTGTTTTATATTATTCAGTATTAGTTCTTCGTTTCCTTATTTTGGTGCAGTTTCCTTCCCCTTTCTTTCATTCATTAAATTCATTCATTTATTCATTCATTTCTCATTTGTTATATACATGATATGTATATATATAATTCAGTATTATTTAGTTAACTTTTTTCATTTGTTTATATAAACGTTATTCATTTTTATTCAGTCTTACTCTTGATTTAATTACGTGCTATCCACACCACTTCTCAAAAAATGCTAAATGTATTTATTTTTTTAATCATTTATATGTTCATCCCTCCGAATCAATGCTTTTAGATATTTTTTATTTATTTATTTATTCCTTTGAATATATAACGTACGGCTTATAATATTTATTCTCGTCCATTCATAGCCTGAGAAAAGAGACGTTCTTTCCCTTCCGTTAAGCTTCCCTCCGCAAAAGTTTCGCGCCAAGGGGAAGAGAAGCGAATCGAAAGAACGTGTTTCCTCAGGCTAGTCCATTCATTTCCTTAATCATTCCTTTGAGCGATATATTATTCATTCGTTCCTTCATTAATTCATTAATTCAATATATAAGGTATTCATTCCTTTTAATTTATGCTTTATTTCAGATTTGCTCAGATATCCAATCATTAGTCATCCATTAATATATATCCATCCATCCATCCAACCAACCAACCAACCATCCATCCATTCATTTTTTATAAGTTCATCCAAACTGGTCTACATGAACACACATAAAAATACAAGTTCCTGTCACATGCTGGAAAGCCAGTTATTATCGTATATTGTTATCTTTGCGTCCTATCCATGACGATATTAGTAGGTAGTTTTACATCATTCAATTGGAGATGCTAAATCTAGTATAATCTTTACCGATTAAACGGCCGGCGGTCATATCAATTTTCACAGTATCAAAGCACCATGACTTAAAACAAACGATAAAATACGAACACGTTTTCCCCGGTGAACATCATCAGAGGCATAAACATATACTTAGTGAAAATGTTGTTATTTTAATGAATCGTCTACGTACGTATTGAGTATAGCAGGGGAACAAATTAGTTAGCGCGTCGACCAGCTGGTTTTTTAGACACATTTCCATCCTATACTTGTCATTTTGTTCTCATTAAGCGCTCCTTTTTGGCTTGTTAGTTTCGGTTTTTAGAATAAATGTCGAATTGGGAATATGCCAGTTTTAGACCGCTTTCAATTTAAAAATGCAATTACGTTTAGAATTTCGTGTCGTACGCATGAGCCGAAATTATTTCACGTGGTACCGATCGACTTCGTCATTTTGACTCATTTCCAATTTTCTCGTCAGTTGTCTTTGGTTGTAGAAGACAAATACACGTACATTTTGTTTACAGATGTTATCTTATCAAAATGGGGTTTCCTTTATTATCGTTGAGCACAAGCCCCGGTTTGGAACTTACTTACTTCCTTTTGAAAAATGAAAAGTTAGTTTTGATCGTTTAGCTTTTCAATTTCGACATCGTTGCCTACATATAATGGTCAATATTGATCAAATCACACAACGAAATATTAATTTTACTGTCTGCTTCATGACGCATTAATTAGCAAAAATTCCCACAAAACATTTCGACTATTCTGATCAAGGGATTTACTGTACTTAGGGTATTTACTGAGCAAGTTTGAAAACAACACGTCCTCAAAGAAAATGTTACCTTGCCAGTGAAATCATGTATACTCATCTTTTTCTACCGACTATATAACTCAATTACAACTAGCTTTGTTTAATATATTATTTTCTTTTCGACGGTACATGTTTTCATAAACGTGTAATCCTTTTAAATACATAAATAAATCTAGTAGTTAAATCATATTTTTCGTCTGAATATCACGAATATTTTAAAAATGGGACTATGGATGACAAAGAAATGAACGTTCGAAATGTAACGTGGAGATTTTCACTAGATGTCCCAGTGAGATTCCCAATATATAGTTATGGATGTCAGGATGTTATTTATATTAAACTAACATGATTAATTTGGATAATGAGAAAATTTTGCTGTTGGCAAAAGTCAATTTCCAACAAATTTCTATTTCTTTTAACCGTAGAATGCTTTTGGCACCTGTTTAAATTCAAAGCTCAAGTCCGTTTAGTGGTCATATAAAGTTAACTAAAAATACAGTAGTAAAAGATAGCTCAGACTTCCATCAGCTTAAACCCAATAATTTGTTGTCTTCTTTATTTCAAAAGGCAGGCAAAACTTTCTTGCGGTTATGGTGAGTGTCCATCCATTTTTCTGGTCGAAATTGTCCTTTGTTTACTTTTTGCCGTCTTTTGTTATGTCCCATCGTTGTCTTTGCGAGTTTCCTTCGAAGTAAACGTTTTCTTCTTAATCGAAGATTTTCCCAGTCTATTGGAAGAAGTTTAACTTCATACATAAGTCTGTTTTCGGCGGTAATAATGTCCAGTTATGAGTATAATTTCGGTTGTAGTTTTGTAATATAATTCCACCTGCACTCGTGTATTATATATACGGTGTTCTTCTTTGAACCACGCTCTATGAGATATTTCTTTCCTTACAAATCAAACGACCGTCATTCGCTTCACAATTGAGACACAAAGTAACTCAGAAGAAAGCAAAACGCAGATACATGGTACCAAAGAGCGATCGCACCAACAAATAAACCAAACGCCATGTTGTGCGGCTCTTGAATAAAATGAAATTATTGTAAGATGAACTTTCAATTTCTCACAACTATTTTATACATTACGTCACCTACGCTACTCACGCAGCTCTTGCGCATATGTACTGGCGATAACCGCTGATTTGTTATTTAAAAATCTGTTTCTAAAAAGATATATACTGCCTAAAATCTTAGATGTTTTTGATTTGGGAATGTTCTAGTTATGAGAGCGATAATTCAACGCGTGACTCAAGCCAGTGTTAGTGGTATGTACGTGTTATTTTCAATGTTGTACACAAAATGACAAACGACGAGGACTTGTGACGTAAAACTGAAGGAGTAGTATTTTGCTTATCTTATAGTATAAGAATCTATTATATAAGTCATGCACTTAACAGAATCAGATTATTCTTTGAATATGATTGTAGTGACTCAATGATTTACTACTAGCTAATCAATATACAAAACTCAGTTGTATTTTTATCAAGACAAGAAGAACAGAGAGAGAGGGCGAACAAAATAGGAATTAAATTTATCATTTCAATCATACATCTAATAGAAACAGGATAAATATTAAAATGTTATGGTCTTTTATATATATTATGCAATTGCTCACTAATATTAACACTAGCCAAGCACATGCAAGCAGAAGGAGAGGAAGGATATTAAGTAAGAGATAATTGGCTTATCCTACTAATTTATTATTTCAATTATACATCTATAATAGAAACAGGATAAATTCTAAAATGTTATGGCCTTTAATATATATTATGCAATTGCTCACTAATATCACCACTAGCCAAGTACATGCAAGCAGAGGGAGAGGAAGGATATTAAGTAAGAGATAATTGGCTTATCCTACTAATTTATTATTTCAATTATACACTTAACAGAAGCAGTATGTAATACTTGATGCTAATACTAAAATGATACCAACATTTATATGCACTCAGACTGTGACTTAATGCAATGACTCAATATTAAATCACTGCTATATAAGCACCGCATTAAATTACTGTACACACAGAAAAAGAGGGGAGGGGAATGGTAGAATTAAGTAAGTAATAAGAACTTACAATCTTGTACAACAATGTTTATGAAATGTCTATTATGAGTAAAAACTGCACAAAACATATTTTGGTCAATCAATTATCAACATTGACCCTGTGAGGGACGGAATGAGGGCACCCCTTTATAGTTTGATGCGAATAATGAAGGGGTGACGGCATGAGGGTAAAGTTCCCTTTGTATTGTGATGCGAATAATGGAGGAGGAGGGATGAGGGCACCCCTTTGTATTGTGATGCGAATGATGGAGAAGGGGGATGAGGGCACCCCTTTATAGTTTGATGCAAATAATGGAGGAGGAGGGCATAAGGGCACCCCTTTGAATTGTGATGCAAATGATGGAGGAGGAGGGGTGAGGGCAACCCTTTGTATTGTAATGCGAACAATGGAGGAGGGGGATGAGGGCACCCCTTTGTATTGTGATGCGAAAAATGGAGGAGGATGGATGAGGGCAACCCTTTGTATTGTGATGCGAATAATGGAAGAGGAGGGGGTAGGGCATAGGGGCAACCCTTTGTATTGTGATGCAAATAATGGAGGAGGAGGGGGAGAGGGCATAGGGGCAACCCTTTGTATTGTGATGCGAATAATGGAGGAGGGGCAAAGGGGCAACCCTTTGTATTGTGATGCGAATAATGGAGGAGGGGGAGGACATAGGGGTAACCCTTTGTATTGTGATGCGAATAATGAAGGAGGGGCAACCCTTTGTATTGTGATGCGAATAATGAAGAAGGGACATAGGGGCAATCCTTTGTATTGTGATGCGAATAATGAAGGAGGGGCAACCCTTTGTATTGTGATGCGAATAATGAAGAAGGGGCATAGGGGCAATCCTTTGTATTGTGATGCGAATAATGAAGGAGGGGCATAGGGGCAATCCTTTGTATTGTGATGCGAATAATGAAGGAGGGGCATAGGGGCAATCCTTTGTATTGTGATGCGAATAATGAAGGAGGGGGCATAGGGGCAATCCTTTGTATTGTGATGCGAATAATGGAGGAGAGGGGGTGAGGGCAACTGAGGATGGTTAACAATTTGACAGACCCTCCCATGTTAATTGAATTGATACTAATTGAGTTGAGCTAATTTTTTAAATTATTTAACTAATATTATACTTCACTTTTTCAACTTTTCTGTTTTCTACTAATGGTCCATAATTCTTTTGCCATAGCAACACAGAAAGCCCATTTCCCATTTTTGCTCTCTACAGGAAATATGCAAAGTTCAATATGTTTTACTGGATCATGGGTGCCTGTGCATAATAATATTATGATATTTTGCAGTTGATGGTGAGGTGATCAGTTCCATTGGAAGAGGACTTTGTGTTTTACTTGGGATATCAAGAGAGGATACACCAACAGAAATAGAATACATGTAAGTTGTTCTAAGATCATAACCAATAAATATGCTGGTTTCAATATAGCTGCCATTTTGAAAATTTAAGTACCGAGTCACCATGATACTAGCTGTTGTCATGGAAGAAATTTTCAAGTTGCCATGATAATGTCATATCATATTATAACAGACTGGCTCACTTAGAACCTTGCACCCACAATATAGCAATATATAGCAACTTGGTGCTCACTTTTCAAGATGGTGCCCCTATTGTTATTCGGAACAGTAGATGCCTAAATTATTCTGTTATTTTGTTGAAACAGAGGAAACTATGGAAACAGTTAGGAGATGGAACTTAAATGTACATTAATTTATAATATCATTGATTAAGGTAGTTCAGGACCCTTGCTACTGCACATCACATTTTGATCATAATTCTAAACGTAATTCTAAACGTAATTCTAAACGTAATTCTAAAAGGTGCCATTGGCTAAAAAGCAAATCAAAGCAAAATATGCCTTTTCTCAGATTTTTAGCTTTGAAGAAACTACAGAATGAGGAAGATAAGTCTTAAAAAGTGACTAGTGCCCAGTCCAACTCGTTCAAAACAATAGTATTGTTGAATTTTACAGGCTTTTCTCGCTTGACCCCCAACTTTTTTTACCTGATTGAGGGATAAAAAAAACTGACATCAAATTGAAATTCACAATTTGCTTGTCATGATGCAATGATTTTTATTTCCTTTTCTTCTTGTTCCAAGCTTGATCAGTCTTTAATGTCAGAGCTCCTCAAACTATTAAGCTACCTTAACTTGTTTATGGCCTCTTTAATTTAAGGCAATACAGGTTTATTTTTGTTTATAATTACTATTTTTTCGTTAAGTTTATGTTGGAAAATGGCTACAAATCTTTTTTGTTTTGAGTAGGAATAATTAAGTTAAGCTTGACAACATCTTATTTTGTTGACGATCACCCAAACTTCATGCAGTAAATTATACAATAAAAAATTCCTAAATATATTTTGGTGTCCACCGTTTTCTGATTCGCACTGTAACATAATTATGATCATCATTATCATAATGCTAATACTTAATGTTTACCATTGTGGGCTATCTAAATTGTACGTATTGTTTTCAAAATATTACTACATAATAGTAATCATGCATTGACAATCTCTATTTTTAGGGTTCGAAAAATACTAAATCTTCGTGTTTTTGAAGAAAATGGCCAGAGATGGAAAAGATGTGTGAAAGATGAACAGCTTGAGGTTTTGTGTGTCAGTCAGGTAAGTAAAAAAAAGTATTATAATTCTGGGTACCAGAGGTTATTTACTATCTTGTTTTTGCACTTGTAAATCTGACGAAAACAACAAGAAATAAACTTGTGGCCAAATTATGAGCTTAGAATCTGTGTGAATTTGAATTATTGTTGTATAATTTAAGTTGTCAAATATATTCCATACAATCAAAGCTCTTCCAAGTTTTTGGCCAATTAAAAATCCTGACCCTCAACTTCTGATTGGCACAGTTAATTAAAAAAACATGACTTGTCTGACCAGAGGATTTCTCATAAGAAGCTGGATTTAGTTCATTTTTTGCAAATTCCGACATATTTCCAGTGTTTAATATTCTTGTGGTTTGTGGACAAGTGTTGGGGATTACAGGTCATTAAACTTTTTCTGGTCAAAACTTGGTCAGTTTACACATAGAGTTATAAGCAGTTCTTCTCAGCTGTTTAAAGTAGTAGTAATAGTAGTAATAATAATAATAATAATAATAATAATAATAATAATAATAATAATAATAATAATAATAATAATAATAATAA
>JAUPMH010179756.1:0-12360 GCA_032270665.1 Metridium farcimen
AACCAACCAACCAACCAACCAACCAACCAACCAACCAACCAACCAACCAACCAACCAACCAACCAACCAACCAATCAGTCAACCAATCAGTCAGTCAATCAATCAATCAATCAATTAATCAACCAATCAATCAATTAATCAATCAATCAAACAATCAGTTAATCAATCAATCAATCAATCAATAAACCAAACAATCAATCAATCAACCAATCAGTTAATCAATCAATCAATCAATCAATCAATCAATCAATAAACCAAACAATCAATCAATCAACCAACCAATCAATAAATAAATAGACCAAACAATCAATCAATCAATCAGTCAATCAATCAAACAATCAAACAATCAATCAATCAATCAATAAACCAAACAATCAATCAATCAATCAATCAATCAATCAATCAATCAATCAATCAATCAATCAATAGATCAATCAATCAATCAATCAATCAATCAATAGATCAATCAATCAATCAATAGATCAATCAATCAATCAATCAATCAATCAATCAATCAATCAATAAACCAATCAATCAATCAATCAATACCTGTGCATCAATCTCTAATTCTTCAGGTTCTCCTGTAATGGTTTCAAGTGCTCCAGTTAGTTGCCGTACAGCCTGTAGATCTTGTGGTACAATCTTTGCCATACCATCCACGAGCTTCGTGCGAATCTGTTATAAACGTTTTGGAATTGAGACTAAATGTTTCTGCATCTACACACATCTTGTACGAATAAAAGATTACTAAAGTCGAAATAAAGACTGGCTATTTCAAATCAATATATCTCAGGACCAAATCAATATATCTCAGGGCCAAATCAATATATATTTTAGGGCCCTACTGAAAATCGCCTTTGCGAGTAGGTTCCATCATTAAATATTATCATTTAATTTATTATTATTATCAATATTAATATGTTAGATGTTAAATTACCAGTGCCTTGTCTTTAGAGCTGATCGTTTTAGCTCGTTCGTTGATTATTGATCCAAAGGCAGAGGCTATTTGGATGGCACCAATTGCATCCCCTCTTGCCAGGACGTCGCTTAGACTACCAGCAGAATTTAGAAAGTTATCAGATGTTACTTCGCTGGCTGACATTGGTGTGACCTTAAACAAACAAATGAAAACAATATACACCTATTTCAATAATCGTTGTCGCAGCCGAAGCTACAGTGCACACTTTGAAGCCTGCAAAGGTTGTCGGTATTATGAACATAATTTGTAATTTATAACACGTTTTTAAAAGAAATATCAATGTTTCTTCATCTATCACTGTAACAGTGTTATGGTCATATAACACAAATACGTCCATCCAAAATATGCTATGAATAAATCGATAACAAGAGAAGAAATACCGACATCCTTTGCAGGGTTCAGAGTGTGGACTGTAGCTTTGGCTGCGACAACGATTTTTGAACTGATAGGTGTATATTACCGGCTGCGTGGAGTTGTTAGTTGGCTTCCTTTTTTAGTTAATTATTTAGTTAATTCACTCATTTACGTGCAATCATTAGCTTTTCTGCCTATAAATTATTTAAGTTATTCGTTCATTTGTTTTCATGTCGGCCAGTTTCATACTATATTTATAAATCATTGATTGATTCATTGTTATATTCATTCACTCATTCATTCATTCATTCATTCATTCATCCATTCATTCATTTATCTATGTATTCATTCATCATTCATTCATCCATTCATTCATTTATCTATGTATTCATTCATCATTTCTTTCATCCATTTATTTATTTATCTATGTATTCATTCATTCATCCATTCATTTATTTATGTATTCATTCATTCATTCATTCATCCATCCATCCACCCATCCATTATTCAATTCATTCATTTGCTCACTTACCTTTATGTTATGTCGTGTATCAGCAACTGCACCATAAACGTCTTTTACTCGGGTTATCAGTTCTACTGTGTAGTTATTCTCTTTTCTGCCAGCCTCGAGAATGACCTGTAAATTAATAATTATTATTATAATAATGTACTTAATTATTACATCATTATAACACCTAGTTCATACTACTTTTAAAACATAAAGAGCTCAAAAATATTATGCAGAACCATGGTTCTATGGTTCTATACATCTTAATAGAAAACTGAAAAACGTTTGGCAAGCACTTATTCCATTATATTTTTCTGAAGGAATAATAATGATTATGCACATTCTGATTACGATCGATTTTTAAGTATGCTTCTATTTCTTTACTTTCCCGGGATTCCTGTGTAGACATTTATGCCCGAGGAAAAATAGGGACGAATTGCGACGTGTAATTGTGACACAGGAAGCCCAACACCCAAGTTGTGTGCTGGCCGTGCTTGCTATAGATAAATTTACCTTGCAGTCACGCACTTCAGGACCATACCACAACAACACCAGTTTACCGTTCTTGTTTATCAGTACTTCGTAAGTAAGTGGAGTATCTTCTTCCTTCCAATCTTCACATGATACTTGAAGTGTTTTAAGCTCTTCGACTTCATTCTTTTCAAATCGACATTCACCATCTCTTGGCGGTGAATTTGTTTTGAATTTTTGTTGAGCATATCCACTCGCTCCTACAACGAACAAAAAAATCATTCCCGCCCCTATTAAACCTGTTTTTATAAACATATGTCGTGAAAATAGTAAAATACATTTTTGTCTGTATGATTAAGGCCTTTTTCCAGTACACTGCTATTGTACTTGAAATATTTGAAGATTTTCATGGCAGCCATGTTTGTGGGCAAGTACAAAAGAAAGTTTATGAATGACAAAGGATTTCAGTTCCTTGAGAGAAAAGCTGCATATTGTTTTGAACACAAACATGGCTGCCATAAAATGCCTCTTATAGTGAGTAGTTTTTTAATATGATCGTTGCAATTTATAACACACCTCCCTTTCGCTTAGCCTCTACTTTAAGTATATATTCTTTATCTTGGTAAAGTGCATTGCTTTTGATAACAGCATAATTTGAAGTTTTGCTTGTCAAGGTTTTTGATGGCCATAATTGCACTTCGGTATCAGTCCCCACTTCCATAGCGCTCCACAGGTACTCCAGTTTAGTGGAATTGTCCACGCAGTTTTTGCAGTAAGCTTCCAGAGCTAACTGTTCATCTGATGTGACTTTATTGGCACAGTTGTACCGGCATCTACAAATAGAAAAATATTAGAAACACTGAATGAATACCGAGATATTTGAAGACTTTTTGGCACAGTTGTACCGGCATCTACAAATAGAAAAATATTAGAAACACTGAATTAATACCGAGATATTTAAAGCGCGAATATCTTGTGGAAGAGTGAGACCTTATGATGATAATCGAATGCATACTTGGCCTAGGCCTTTGGCACCTTCAAAACGTGTCTTGCAGCACTCTTTACACTTTGAGCCTCTTCTATACCGTACTCATGCAATTTGATATTTCGAAAAGCTTTCATATCAAAATTACATTTCTAACAATAATAGATAGTATCTCGTATTATCCAGTGAGTCAATCACATTACCTTATGTTAATATCTGGCGGGTCTCCTTGTACAATCTTGATTTCTTGTGCAAATTGTCCTGCCCGTGACTTCCCATCATGTGGCGTGACGGTCACGGTAAAGGAATACGTGACACTCTCCAAAAGACTTCGATTGCGTATTCTAAAGATCGATTCTTCGCTTTCCACCAAGTTGTTACCATTTCCAAAACAACCACCTTTACCAAAGGCATATGCGTTTTTAACCTGCTTACATCTCCATTCAAAGGTAAAGTTCTTATTGTCCGGGTACAGCGAATCGCTTGATTCTGAAGCATCGAGAATAATGTCTGTCTCCCATCCACGTGACCGTGCACTACCACCTAAGATAGTTGCCTGGACATTAGGTGTCATGACCATGATATAACGTTGCATTGAGTTACTTATTCCTACTGGTGATAACGTGACGGTCAACTGCAGTTGGTAGTACCCTGGTGACAGTGATGAAAAACTGATGGATGGACGATTGAGGTCGACGTTGCTAGGAAAGCTGTGGGAAAATATAAACACATTACGTTTAATTAGATAAACGAGGTTTAAAGAGAATGAAACTTTATATTTTCCGACTGTGTACTATTAATCACAAAAAATGTTAATGGGACGTAAAACGAGGTTCTGCATGGACTAAACTAGAAAGCTAACCTTGGTGGTTTTTCGTTCAGTGATGACAATTAACAGACAAGAAAACTAAATAACAATTTAGAAACAAGCTAGCAAATGATTAAATAAACAAAAAGCATCCAATTATAAATGAAGCACCTTATCTGGCAAATAAGTTTAAAAAAAAAAACCGAATTATATGGAAGAAAATGTGCAACCAATTCGAAGAAGTATAGGGAAATAAACGAGAAACTGAATATAAACAAGCACTTAAATTAAGTACTTCCATACTGTGTTACACCAGCAAACATAAAATGTACGTACATACTAGTGAAATAACAAAATTAATTCGTACCTTTCAAGCCTTCTGCTTTTATCTGGAGGCCCTGATGCATTTTTATCAAAAACGAGATCAGCCCTATAAACACCCCATTCAAACTTGGCCTCCACTTCTCCATCCTTGGTACCACCACAAGTGAAATTAGTTCTTGAATCAATGCGAAACTCTCGACCATACTTGATATTGGAAGCAGTTAGCATGCTCTCTCCTCCACCGTAAAGCGTAATAGCAGGGAGCGAGCAATCGTAGTCAGTGACGACAACTTTAGTAGATACCGTTTTGTTGGATAGTCCATTCCAGCCGTATACACGTGCTGTATACTCGCCTTTTGTAGTGTAGGTATGGTCTACCACAGCTGAGTAGTAATGGCTTGCATCGAAGGGGAGTTTGATTAATGGATTTATATGTTGTTGCATTTCTTTATACCCATTCCCGGGAAGTTTAAAGGTAACGTCTTTGTTCTTTTTGTTTCCAGTATCTAGCACAAAGGATGAATCGTTCCCAGTTCTAAAGCAGAAAACTACAAACGTGACACGTTTTCCTGGTTTGGAAGGACTACTTGAGACCAGGTAAAGACCGAGAATTGATCGTTTTGTCACGATGGAGAACGATTTCTTCTTAGTATCTAGACTATTAAAGGCTTTGACATGAACGACATAGTTGCCTACCAATGGATATAAGTGGTCAGCGGTTGAGTAAGAGTCACTTTTCATTGTTTCATTATCACCAAAGAGCCACTGATAATTGACGCATGCGCCTTTTGAGTAAGTGACACGGAAGCTTACAGGATATTCCAAAGGAAACATGTTTTTGTCTTTACCATATCCAGATTGGTCAGGAAATGAACTTTGACCAGACTGAACAGCTTGTATTGTGAGGTTTTCTATCTTCTCTGCTATTTTGACTGGTATTTTAAATTCAACATGACTAGCTTCGTTTAAGATTTTTAGCTTTGCGTTATAACATCCGGGTATTTTGTACTCGTGACTATGCGAGAAGTGAAGTAGAGATGAATTGAGTGGTAACGATTGAACCTCTGTGTCATCACCGTAGTCAAACTGGAAGCGTGCATTGGTTGGTGCTGCCGTGTTGTTGTCCCGAGTAACACGGAAAACTACTTCTGGTAAAGGCCAACGTAGCAATCCTAATTGTGGTGCTTGAAATCCAGCCACTGGGTTCATAATAGAGACAGTAGCATACGTACTTGTATTGCCGGAACTAAAATGATTCCAAACAACAACTGTAATATTATACTGTCCTGGTGATTTGAACTCTCGTTTTGAACTTATGAACCTGTTACTGTCTTTACTTTGAAGAATCTCAGTACCATTCCCTTCTCCATAGAACCATACCGAGGTAGCATGAGAACCAGTTTTCATTTCTAGAAACATCATGACAGGGAATTCCTTTTGAACGTATGGATTTACGTTAAGCTTAACCTCACTAATTCTCTGAATGAGAATAATATCTGCTGAAATACTTTGCGTTTTCGTTACGGAGTTAAAGACGTCGATACGTATGGTATACGTTCCAGGAAAGTTTACGTATTCAGGCGCAAGAGTGAACTTTGAGACTTCAACATTTTGAATCGTTTTCACTTCTGTTTTCTTTAATAGTAAGACGATTGTACTTTTCACATGGGATCCTTTGGTCCATTTCCAATTAAACTCGTGTGATATCCCAAACTCCAGCTTTTCTGACTGGTACTTTTCTTGAAATTTCAATCCTTCGATAGGCTCTTCTACTGTTGTAATGGTACTTGCCATGTCCTCGCTTATTTCATTTTTACATTTTACTTCGATTTTATAAGTACCAGGTTTACTATAATTATGTGTCATGGGGGAATTTAGTTCACTGTATAGTAACTTGGTGACCGGAATGTTTTCACCACCCGACACAGTACAACTAAAATCTGAACCACTATCTGTTATGATTTGTATTTTAGTTGCTTCACCAAATTTCGTTGCCTTGGCAATCACCTTGACGCCTCGAATAGACAGTACTTCAGGGTCTTTATTGACTGTAATGTCTTTTATCAGCGGGGAGCTACTACTGATTGAATTACTTGCAGTTATGTTTAGGATATAAGTGTTTCTAGGGTAACGATATTCATAGCTTATTCGTCCATTTGATGTTATCACAGGGTCAAGTCCATCACCAAAGTTAAAGACATATTTAACATTACTTCCCGCATCGACAGAAACTTCGATGGTGAACCTTTGAAAAACAGTCACTTTAGATGGAACTGGTTGGACTTCTTTAAGGTTGTTGATTGGCTGGTCGATTTGTATCCTTGCAGTACAATGTCTCTCAAATAAAAAGTTATTGGCAGTGATAGTCATCTGATATATATTCGCCACTTTGAATGAATGATGTACTTGAAATGGTTTACCTGCTGGATCTATAGATTCATTCATCGACTTGGATGACCCGTCATTATAATCAACATGGAAGATGACGTCATTTCCTTTAGTGATATTCCAGAACAGTGTGACATTCTCACCAATAGCAGCAGCTTGTTTTGAAAGCGAGCATTGGAGTCCTTCAATCTTGGTCTGAACTGCTACAGTCTTTGACTGGGTAGCATTACTTACTTGGTTGGTTGCTGAAATGGTAACAACAAATTTTCTCTGTGACGTAAACATCTTCTTGACGTAAGAGTTTGTAGTGCTGACGTCAGGACTGCCGTCGTCATACTTAACCCTGTAAGCAACATTACTTCCTTTAGTCTGTTGGAAGTTGACAGTAAATTCCTGATTCAACATAACGCCCTCGGGAGCCTCAACAAGAAACCCCTGAATTCTGTCCTGCGCATAGATAACTAGTCCATAGTTTTGTCTGCTGACCAGATTTTTCGCAGTGACATTGATGTAGACCTCTTGTTCTTTATTGAAAGTCTGGCTTCTCAGCACAAGTGACTGTCCTGATTTCTGAACTTCACCTTTATCATCGTAACTATGGCCGTCAATCATCCAGCGAAAAAACACGTCCGTTCCACGCATTACTTGACATCGTAACTCCTTCGTAACACCGACAGCAACATATGGTTTCCCGGATAATGTACCATCTTGGTTCACATTTACACTAATGTCACTTATAACATCTTGAACGGTTAAGCTATAAAACACAATTATGTTGCTGATCGAATTGTTTGCTGTTAAGATAACCTGCCATTTCTTTGCTGTAAATGTTCTGTTAAACTCCCACTGTGCATCGTCAACCACACTAATGTGATTACTTCCGTCACCAAAGTCAAGCTTATAAGTAACGTTAGTTCCATTCACTTTTGATATTTCAAAGCGCACGGTTGAGTTTGACTGAGCGGGGTTTGGGTAAGCTTTTATGGAGACATTGGCAATCGCTTCGTCCACAAAAAATGTTTGAAAGCACTTGATTGATGATATAGCATTCCGTATCCAGAGTGAAACATTATAAGCACCAGGCTTTGTGAAATGAAAAGTGAAATATTTGTCGGTGCAGATTGAAATCATAGCGAATGAACCACTTTGTAGAACCCAGTCATATGTCAGATTATTGCCGGTTGCATAATCGGCAGAAAATGTTTTGTTTTCTGATAATTTAACACCTCTCAAGGGCCGAAGACACCCACCAGTTACTGGCTCAAGGATCAAGACAGTTTTGTTAGCGAAGATTGAGGCATCGTTTTGAATGCTACAACTGATATTATATTTATCACCTTTGGTGAAGGTGTGCTGAACAGATTTTAGATCGTTTCCTGTTTTATGTGATCCATCGCCAAACCTCCATATGTAAACCTGAGGGACGCTGAAGGGTCCTTTTAAAGAACAACTGAGTGAGACAGCTTTATTGGTTGAGTTCCATTGTGGTGCAGTGATTGAAAGAGGGTTTAGGACAGTCACTGTGAAAGACATTTTACTTATAAATACTTGATTCGATGCAATCAAAGTAACATTGATCACTCCAGTTTCTTTGAAATTGTAACTTGTATTGCTGCTTTCGATAAACAAACCGGTATCATCATTGGTAAAGATCCATTTGTATCGCAAACGAGAAGGTGATGATGATACAGTAGCCACTAAACCGGTTTGTAGTCCCATGTATACCGGTTGGTCAGGCTGGCTAAGGTTTCCATTCAAACCAACAATTTGACTTGTAACGAAAATGTTGATTGTCGTGTTTAATGAGCTGATTTCATTCGATGCTTCGACGTACAGCGTAAAGAGGCCTTCCCAAACAAACGTTCGATTTGCTTTACTGAAGAAGTAAACGCCTGCTCCATTATCTTGATTCACGAAGTTGAAGAGTATTTGCCCCGATGTAATGTTCTTACATAAGACTGTAATATTAGTAGCTGCTGAAACGTTTAATATCAGCTCCACTGGTCTGTTTACCGCGGTCCCAAAATAGCTGAACCCTTGAGGATATGCAGCGGACAACCATGACAACGACTGTTGGGCCCTGATTTCCTGGAAGCTCTTAACAGGACCTGAGGTCATATTGTTGGTAACCTCAACGTGGAAGTAGTCAGATCCCACTTTGTTGATTGTGTGTTGGACCAGAAGTGCTGCGCCCTGAGCGCTAACTGCCTTCATTAGATATTCAGCAGGGATTTCTGTACGGGGCTGGTCTTTAGTGATGTTAGTTCCAACAGCTAAAGGTAGAGAAATAGTTGTGAGATTTAGAACTTTCTTGGCATCATTTCGATGTGCAATTCGACCAGATCCAGCTATTGCCCATCCTAGTATATCACCTTTCTTTCCCTGGCAGACGTTGTTATCTGGGATTACGAACAAGTTATATTCAGTTTTAATGTTTATCGTCGTGTACACACAGACAACAGAGTAGGTTTCTGTAGGTATTTTAGATTGATAAACCGCTGGCCCTGGTACACTGCTGTTGCAGTAGTTACTGTCTTGGCAAGATGAGCTTGTAAGACTTAGTGATTCTGGTGCCGTACATTTGTGACTGACTTTTGTTTTACATTCCAGGGACGATGAGATACAAGTGGCATTGTTAATACAATATTGCTGGCTGTCCGTGATGCACTGGGGCCGTGCAACCTAGAAAGATCATAGATAAGAAAGCATTAAACTGGTTATGGACATCGAAAGACAAATGCTTCTCAACATTTAAGGAGGAGGAAACATTTTGATTTAATTCTGATTTCAAATATGCAAAGAAAAATGGGGTGTATAGATAGATAGCTATACTTACAAACAACGTGACGATCCCGGCAGTTATTCCGTAGACCTCCCAACCGAGCACTATAGCATCATTGATAAACACAGATGATGGTATCAAAAACACCCCAGAGGAGTCGGGAGAGGCTAAGTTTGTAAGAGTCCATTGAGGTATCGGGGGGCCAATACCGAGGTAGACTGGATCTAAAGATTAAAATTTAAAAATGAAGGTTAATGAAATCGTAAGAAAATTTAAATACTACTGCAGGGCGGAACTAAATTAGACAAACGTATAACTATAGGAGGCAGTTTGTAATAGGACGGAATGGCCAATAAGGAGAAAAAAGGTGGATTAAGTAAATGTAATTTAGCAAAAGGCCGAACAGGTTTTTACAATGAAATAGACAATAACAACAACAACAACAACAACCACTGACAACTTTATTATTACATACAGCTATTTAAAAAATCGTTGAATACTGAATAGTGCATTCCAAGACCCAAGTGCATTGTGGGTCTCATTAATTTGAACATAAAAAATAAATATACAGCGATATTTACTCCCCATGAATAGCTCGTATATTGTTTTGAAAGGAATGCACCAAGAATAAAAAATAACAATTTATTATTTATTTTACTTTACCAGAATGCATTTCGGTCTTGCAATGCACTATTCAGTATGCACTATTCAGTATTCTAAGTTTTTTGAAAAAGCTGTATATCGCAAACAATCTATATTCGAGATAATTATAGCAAGTAACTTGGTTAGTGTTACTTTTAGTTCTGATTGGTTCATCGCTTTCCTCCCCGTATATTCATTCTTAGTTTTGAATGAGAAGATGCTTGAAACGTCAGTAAAGTTAATTATTATTTTTACGGTGTGTTACAAATTTCATGCATTTTTTGGCTATATCAAGTAACAGTTAATTCAGGTAATGGTTAAAGTAGTTAAAAAGCTAGTCGAGCTTTATAGCAACGACTATCATATAGAATTTACATCACTTAACATTAACATGACAACTGATCATACTACATACTGATCATAGTAGTTAATTTAAAGGTTAATCGAAATATTTCCCATGTTCCAACGTAAACAAAGGCAGTAATGAAATGGGGAAGAATTATACCAAGAAAGTACCAGAAAATTAATAAGTTGGAAAGGAGACTATATAAGATAAATAAACGAACGAACGAATTAATGCATGAAAGAATGGCCAGTGCATAAATTAATGAATGAATAAATGTTTAAATAAATAAATAAATAAATATAACAGCCATAGACGACCGCTGTTCATATATAAGAAGGAGAACGAATTCAACTAGAAAAAAAATATGTAAACTTGCTTTAAATATAGATGATAGCAAAAGTGAAAAAAATTAACTAAAACGAACAAAAATATCAAAATTGTAAAACAACATCAGGTATAAATAAAATCGAGAAAAGCTAAGAAAGGCGACAAATAAATTAAAAATAGAAGAAAGCTGAAAGAAAAGTAGAATACAACAGAAAATTGACACAGGAAACTGTGGACATTCAGAAAATACAGACTGAAGAGCAAAAAAGGCCGCCAAAGGGTGAAACTAGAATTAAATATTGAATAAATAAAAACGTTATCCAACGGTGCGAATCAAGGACAGGATAAATTCAGCAGAGACAAAACCAATAAGATAAAAAGCATAATGATAATGATCGAAAGAAACGGCGGGAAGGATTATCAGAAAGTATGTCTATTCCTTTATCACTGTATGTGTTAGTACCCCAAACGGTTCTTTTCTATATAATATCTACATGTTAGTATTTGTATAGAACACCCACAGCAGTATATATGCCTTTAGATGCGACAAAATATCCTAAACCTGATGACTCAATTTTCATTTTCATAATGGTTTTCTCATAGTCGGAAGTCAAAACGTCCGGCGGGAGATTATAATTACTGAAAGAGTAAGTGTATTAAAGGCAAGGAATCTAAACTGGTTTAAAAGGTTTTATTTTCACATCTGTCAAAATAAATATATATATATCAACGAAAAGGTAATTAATATAAAGGTAGAATGTAGAAATGCAACTCTCGAGGTTTAATTGATGAAGAGTTCACTACAGTACTTGAATGGATATCTTCCCCATACAAAAGCGGCAGAGATGCTCGTCAAAATTTCTGAAATTGGCCCCTAAAAGGAGCCTTTGGCCTTTAATGTTAATGTTAATACTCCTGTGCACACTTTAACATAGGAGTCCCCCCCACTCCTCGGTAGCCTGGCAGACAGGAAACTATTACTATTAGAAGTATTAGATTAGTTAATACCAAGGATGTTAGATGAATAAAACACTAAGCCGTGTGAGTCAGTTTGGAAACAATTCCGTGTAAGTGCAGCAACATTTCAAGTGCTTTCGTTTTTAAACACACTCGACTTTACTTCAAACATCTCTTATCTCACGGGGAGCCCCAAAACTGGAAATTGTGATCAACTGCGTGGATTAATGTGCTTTTTAATTGGTTTTATAACACGAACGCTTTGATATTTTATTTGATAAAACTATAGCAATATATAAACTATAAAAAGCTTCCATAATTCCTTTCGGTCAGCTATCTCCAGACGATCAACGTTAATTGAAGTAGGTGTAAATCTATATATCCATCTTATTGTATTGTATAATATCAACAGCTAAGTAATACAACCATAAACGATGTTATTTCAAATGGCAAAGGAATTAATAATAATAATAATAATAATAATAATAA
>JAUPMH010179978.1:1483-12353 GCA_032270665.1 Metridium farcimen
TGATGATGGTAATGTGATTATCACAATGTTTTTAAGTGATGATTTGACGATGATGATTATGATGATGGTTGTAATGATGATGACGATAATAGTAATAATATGATAATAATGATGATAATCAATTACGGCAATGATGGTGATTGTAACGACAGACATTGTCAATCAAAGAGACTATATATGACCTCGTTGATCATGTTGCAATTTCTATTTTAATTGACCAATAATCCATATTTCTATCGTTCGTCTTCTTCCACCTACACAAATCGATGCCAATGGCTTTATTCACTTGCTGATGTTAAATACACTAAATTGGAAAGTTTCTTGGCGTAGAAATGCCTGCTCTGTCTGTTTGTAGTTAAAACTTTATGATACCGTCCGTAGTTAACTGAAAACACAAGACGATTGCCTTGAAAAATATCATTTTACCAAGCAGCCACGATTAAACCAAATTCTGTGCTTGAAAATGATCAATTTAGTTCGAACAAAAACAGTTCGCATCTTTAAAATTAAATTTTCACTTTTTCAAAAACATAGTGCATTTCCGGCTAAATTCTTTCAAACTTAACTCATATTTCACGAAAATAAAAAAGAGTGTAATTTAGAAACAAAAAAGGTAAAATCTTTGTGGAATATTTGATGAAATCTTCTAAAGATTGAGCGGAAGTTTTCTACGGAAGAAGAGATGTGCCCTGTAGGATTTTCTAGGCCTTGAAATCAAAGCTGTTCTCATAGGTTAATGCAGGGTTTATGACAATGACCTTAGCAGCAACATAGCAGGTGGGACGATTCTTGATGTCGCCCTAACATCATAACTGTAAATAATCGGAAAAACTGGTACACTTCCTGTCCCCGGGAATCACACCAACACCAACATACAACAGCTAGAAAAATTACTACAAACATCCAACATCGACCTAAAGAAAAATCGTACGGTGATTTTGACTTGTATTGCTTGGGTTATTTGTTAAGAGCGAAAGGTTAGTGTTTGTACGCATGCGTGTGTTTCGTTTAGTAGCATTCTTGTTGTATTACCTCATTCAATGTTCCGTTCGATTACTTTATGAAAACACAATCTACTCGACACGCTCTTGTCATGACGGATAAAAATACACCATTTATTGTGATTTTATAACTTCAATTATCGGGTAAGTTGATAATTCTTGTATTTCACTATATATTTATTATCGTAGTTCTGTAAAGTTCCTTTTACAGTGCGAGTGAAGTATTTTTTTACGAGCTAAAAGTCCATGAATATCTCTCGAACAACCTGCTGGTAGTTGCACGGCCAGTGGACATCTTTATGACAGAAGTCTGCCTCCAACCATATTGCACTGTACGCTTTGTAAAACTCATGAAATTCTCTTCGTAAAACTTGGATATTTTTACTACAATCTGGTGTATTGGTGTAACATCGAGTAAAGGTTGTGAAATTGGCGCGTACCTGCGGGATATTATGACCGTGGTTGACAGCTAGGTGATTATTCCGTCATGCAGTTCCAGTGTAGATAATTGTGGCTGAATTTCTTCATCGTTCTTGTTCTGTTTTTCACAGTATCATTATACATCACATTCACTCTATGTCAAAGTCAAATTAAATTTATTTTTCTCCGTGTTTAGTATTTGCTACAACCCCGTTTACGCAAGAGGGGGAAGTGTTCACATTCATCCAGGGTTTTGGTCTCAAGCCCACTCCGGTAAGTACATCACTTCAAATCTATAAAACCTTGATTTTATTCTATAATAACGTTTGATTATATTGTTTTAGTTAAAAAACGATTGTTGGTAGAAATATATATTATTTTGAAAGAAGATAAGTAAAGTCAACGCATGAATAAATTTTCGAATGCTTAGTGACCTCTATGATAAATGTGTTAACATTTTCATTTTGGCCAAGATTGCTTCACTTTTCTTATTGAAAACTTATTTACTGACAAAGACAACCAGCTTTAGCCAGTAACGGAGATGATTTTAACGTCAGATTACCAGTAAAAACGAATGGGATCTCGTAACGCAAAAAAATGTATGAATTAAAAAGCATTTGGCATTGCCAGGGTTAAAGGAGCAGGAATACGAAAGGTCAATAGATCGAAAATATTTCAAATTAACTCTTCGTTCTTCGACAATTGAGAAATATTTTGCATCCAATACTGAATTAAATATGTAGAACATCACACCGAGAAGCCTTACTAATGCGCGCAGCGATAACAACAGACTTATTGTATATTTTTAAATTTAGAGAAATATTTTTGTTTTTGATGTCTTTTTATGTATTGTATTATTATTCAGTTTGTTGCACTTTGTTTCCTAGGCAATCATGATTGTTCGGATAGCCATTTCTTCTCTTCTGCTTCTCTACTTAGTTGATTGTAAGGTAAGCATATATGGTACGCCTTTCTTATCCAACACTATATAAATGTACAAAAAAACACTAGCTTGTTACAACTTGTATTCGACTGAAGACAGGTCCGTTTTTCTTCTCAAACATATATGAGTGTACAAAAACCACCCAAGTAATAACTTGTATTAGACTATAGCCAGGTCCGCCTTTCATCTCCAACATATAAGTTTACAAAACCAACTCGTATTAGACTGAAAGCAAGATTATCAATGTTTTACTTGACAGTTTTGTTTGTGTTGCAGGTGTTTCCCGATGTACCAGACAACGCTCAACTACGTAAAGATTCAGATATCAATCTCATGAAAGTATTAGAAAGCCTCGCACCTGTAACAGCAGAGGAGGACGTCGCTGCTTTCCCTTCGAATAATAACTTTGAGAGAGCTAGAAGAGAGGTGCAGGGTAGCACAGCAAGCGGCGATACAACGACTGCTAACGCAACCAAACCAGCTGAAGAAAGTCAGTCGACTAGTGCAGATGCTACGGCAGCGAGTATGCAGGCTGATGGACCTGCGCTATCATCAGTTGAAGGGAACGAACCTTATGATGTACCACACCCTTTGACGCCACAATACACACCACAGCCACCACCTCCTCCAGCAGCTGCCCCACCACAACCACCACCAGCGCCTCCAGTCATTGTCTCCACGAAGATCACGCCTCTTCCCGCAATGATCCACTATAATAACAACTCGGCTGTTGTAGATGGTCGCTTCTCAAAACCACCCACTGACAACCAATTAAAACTAACACAAGATATAATAGGCTCAGGCGAAGGATCAGGTCAGACATTTAAAAACAGCGGTCTAAGTGCCGATGAAGCTTCATTTATCTCTGCTCTCCATAACAACAATGAAGCTAAGAGTGAAATTGTCAACACTCCAGTCCTTCCCGGTAGTGAAGGTGCGATAGAAGATGAAAGCCTGGGCGCTAGTGGATCTGGGTCGGGTGAACAAGTAGTAACTAATGATTCTGATGAGCTAGGAAGCGGCACAGAATCTGTGGCTTCTGGCGACAAGCGAAGTGAGATAGAAGTTGAAAGTACTTCTGGAACCAACTTCTTGTCTGGTGACGATAGCGAGTCTTCCGGGGATTCAGAGGATTCACTACCTGGTAGCCTAGGTGCTTTTAAAGGTATCGAAAAGATTGAGAAGAAAGAAGAAGAAGAGAAGGATATTACAGCAAGTGGTGCCCCAACACTTGCAGAAGACAAAGAGGCAGCAGAACCTCAAGCGCCTGCTGCTCCCGCTTCTGAAACACCTCCTGCACCTTCCCAGGAGGACAAACCAGCGCCTGTAGGTGTCGAACAACCAGCTGAAGCTCAGGCTCCTGCTGCTCCTGCTGCTCCTGCTGCTGAAACACCTCCTGCATCTGCCCAGGAGGACAAACCAGCGCCTGTAGGTGTCGAACAACCAGCTGAAGCTCAGGCTCCTTCTGCTCCTGCTGCTGAAACACCTCCTGCATCTGCCCTGGAGGACACACCAGCGCCTATAGAAGTCGAACAACCAGCTGAAGCTCAGGCTCCTTCTGCTCCAGCTGCTGAAACACCTCCTGCACCCGCCCAGGAGGACAAACCAGCGCCTATAGAGGTCGAACAAGCAGCTGAAGCTCAGGCTCCTTCTGCTCCTGCTGCAGAAATACCTCCTGCACCTGCCCAGGAGGACAAACCAGCGCCTGTAGAGGTCGAACAAGCAGCTGAAGCTCAGGCTCCTTCTGCTCCTGCTGCTGAAACACCTCCTGCGGAGGACAAACCTGAACCAGCAATCCCTGTAGCTGCCAAAGCACCTGTCACCAGTGAGGCAACCGAAGAAGCCAACCAAGCCCCGGCAGCAGAACCTCAAGCGGCTGATACAGTCGAAACACCAACTTCTCAGCCAGAAAAGCCAGAGAAGGTTGAGTCAGCTGCTGTACAGCAGCCACAAGAAGCTCAGATTACAGTACAATCACCACAGAAATCAGCCGCAGTTGATCAGGAAGAAGATTTAATGTCTTCTGGTTCAGGCATGTCAGAAGGACAAAGAGTGACTTATGAAAGCTTCCCTGAGCTCCAAACAGAAACTGGATCAGGTACTGAAGGTTCTGCCACTGGTCACGAGACACAGCATACCGTGCCATATCATGATCCAAACTACATCAAAGAAGAACAACCTGAGCCAAGACACCCAACAGCTGCAGCCACTCAAGCCATTGAAAACCAAGATACTCCTTCAGCATCTGACAGTGAGTCTGGATCTGGGTCTGGATCTGATGTTCCTTTCATTGCTGACTCCGAAGAGCAGCTGCCAGGCAGTGTCGGCGCGATGGGACCAAACTTGATGACTATGAACAACCTAGCTGGGTCAGGAGACAGCAGCGCAGAAGCCTCTGGATCTGGATCTGGATCTGGAGCAGGCGAAACTGTTACTACTACTGCCTACAAAAAGGATAACATTGAGGAGTCACCTGATTTGAGAGACACAATTGAATCAGACTCTGAAGCTCCTGGATCAGGTGGTAATATGGATGATGATTTGCAGTCCTCTGAAGCTTCTGGTGAGGAGGTAGTAGCATCTGACGACACAACAGGAACAAAAGTTGTATCGGACAATGATTTTGATGGCGGAAAATCCACAATAACATCAAACAAAGAGACAATCGAAGGATCGGGTTCTGCAACAGTTGAAAGTTCTGGTCAACAAACGAACATTAATCCAACAGTCTCTACTGGAGCAGCCACCAAAGATACCGTCCTCACCGCAAAGACCGCAACAGAGGACTCTACTAAACAAGCAAAACCTCTTCCAGAGAGCTTGGGAGTCGAAGAATCAATCTCATTCTCAGGATCAGGAGTTTCTCAAGGATCTGCTAGCTTAGACAACAACATCGCTGAAGAGACTGTAGGAGAGGGCTCTGCGGACGACAACGACCAACAGCTTCAACAGTTCAAGAAAAATAACTTACAAGATACGTATGCTAAAGATGACATTACAAATGGAGGTTCAGAAATACAAGCAGCACACGCTGAAGAGCCCGCTGTATCACTCAAACTACCATCATTTGACCTCTCAAAGGATTCTTCCCTCAAAGCTGCGCTGGGACAAGCTGCAATCAACAATGCTCCTTTGACCATTGACTCAGGATCATTTGAATCTGGAGCAGAGCCAGAGGGTTCTACAGCACTAGAAGGATCTGGAATCACCGGCACACTGGAGTTTACTCCCGTTACGGCCACTGAAGAAGCTGTACAGCAACAGAATGATAGCCCAAGCGATGAGTCAAGCTCGTCTGGAGAGAGCAAGGATGGGTCAACGTCAGGCGCCATTGAAGAAGAACAGCCGGAAGTGGAGGTGGAAACAGAACAAGAAGAGGTATGAAACACAGCTTGATATTATTGTTGAATGAATAAAATATCAAATATTCAAACGGTTAACTTCTTGCATATACTTTATTTTGGATGTCAAAAGTGCAAATATGACCTCTAATTCTTCGACAATAAAAAGCAAACGAACAAAAAAAATGAACAAATGAACAAATAAAGCAAAGATCAAACGAACGAACAAACTACATAACCAATAAGCTAAATATAAAACACCAAACTACACAAACGTTTAACTGAACGCATATTCACAGCTGTATAAATATTCTTGGCTTATTTCTATCTGCAGAAAGTCGATGAAGGTTGGCCCAAACTTGGAGAAACAGTCGACCAACAGATGTTGGATCATTTCATGATCAGCCAAGTTCTTGAGCAGAACTTGACTTTGTTCTACGGTGGTCTATCTGGACGATCTGGACCAATTGGACCACCTGGTCCCAAAGGACACCTTGGAGATCGTGGTGTTACTGGAGAACCTGGACCATCAGGAACTTCAGGGGATGTTGGTGCTCCAGGCGCTGATGGTGTTCCTGGACCCAAAGGACCTCCTGGACCCCCGGGTGCATATGGTTTCAGGGGTGAAAAAGGTCCCCCAGGTCCACCCGGTAAAGCAGGTACTCCTGGTTCTCCTGGTATTCCAGGTATTAAAGGTTATTCTGGACCAACAGGACCTGACTCTATTATGCCAGTAAGTGTATTAATGAATTACTACTGAAGAATTGCATTAAGCTAGTTAGGATGATAATGATGATGATAATGATGATGATGATGAAGATGATGGTGGTTGTGGTGGTGGTGATGATGATGATAATGATGATGACGATAATGATGGTGGTGGTGGTGGTGATGATAATGATGAAGATGATGATGATGATGATGATAATAATGATGATGTTGGGTAGTGTTGATGGTGGTGGTGGTGGTGTTAATAATAACACCTACAATCTTTTGTTATCTATATTCGACAGTAATTGTATCGATGTTATGTTTTCAGAATTGCTCGTACGTCTGTGAGGGCGAGCGAACTTGGTTACAGTGTAAACAGTACGAGATGTTGAACGTTAAGCGTGTCTTTTGGGGTCGTGAGGATAACAGAATGTGTCCCTCAGCTCCATCGGGTCTTACAGTAGACAAACCCTGTGAAACAGATCCAGAACAAGCCATGAAGAAAGTCAACAGCCAGTGCAAGAACCAACAAGCATGCGAGATAGTAGCATCTAACGTCTTCTTCGATGAGCCTAGCTGTAAGAACACCTACAAGTATTTGAAGTTGTGTTACGAATGTGTTCCCGATTCAGCCAACGCCGTCGACCCCTTGTTACAATATGGAAAACGAAAGAAGAGAGGAACAAAACTGGAAACTCTTTTATCGAAAATGAGGGCGAAGGAAGTCAAAAAATATCAAGAGGAATTATGGCGAAGACCATACCGAGGGTTATCCTTTTAAACTTCCCGACAAACATGTTCGTATATTGTTTATATAATGGAGTACAAAGACTTTGTAAATAGAAGGTACTCTTTCATATAATGGTCACGTGACCTGTCCCGAAGCATCTCGGGATAAAATGGGTTCATTTGCAACTTTGATGTTGATAGCTTGAAAGGAATCGCTGATTTCTCTCAAGCTAGTCCAAAACAAAATCCAATAAAATGACATTGAACAATGCCATCATTAGACGATACAATAAATACATTCATATACCAAGTGGAAGACAAGATATTTAGATATTCACTTAGAATATAAAATTTTCGCCTCATTGTGAAATAGTGAAAATTCGACATTGACAGCACATTTCATCATCGTTGTCAACAGGAATAGACATTGATACAACTACAGAGGTCATGTGATAGTAGGAGTACACTTTCCCCAAGTGCCCGTTAAGAATACTAATTGTTTTCATGAAAACGCTATTGCAGTTTGTATGCTAAAGCAATTCACGTGAAAGTGATTCATATTAGTTGTTGTTTATTGATTGTTCTCAATACATAAATCAAAAACTTTAAGTATTTTTAAAATAGAACAGTAAAAAAGTAATAGAAAAAAGAGTTACTTACTGACGTTCTGTACGTCAACAACGTCAGTAAGCTACTATTATAAACTGTTTATTAGTTGCCATTTTTACTCTAGTTGATCAATTGATGAACCAATCACGTGACCGTTGTTACAATGTCCACGTTCCCTTGACAACAATGATGACGATGGCTGTAGTAGACATACATTATACTGTGGTTGAACGCAGTTAACGAAGACGAGAATATTTCTCATGGAGGATCAGTGTATTCATTCAAGGATCACGCCGGTCTATTTAGGTCTGTTTATTTGTAAATAAGCTATGGATAGCATAAATGTTAGTAAGCATTTGCTCGTTGGAGTCGTTCTGTGACTATAGATTAGTTGTTTCTTTGTAAACGAGGGTATTCGTATCGACGTATTTCTTAGAATAAAGGTTTTCTAAGAACTAGAACTCTTGTCAATTTATCTTTATTGTTCACGCTTGGGTCCATTTGACATCGATAGAGGGAGGGAAAGGAGGGAGAGAAGAGGAGGTAAAAAGAGAGAGGAGGGGAGAGGAAATGAAATGAGGGGAGAGCAGAGGAGGTGAGAGGTTGAAAGAGGGAGAGAGGAGGGGAGAAGAAGGGGAGGATCCTCATCAATGTTTTTTTAAGAAATAGAACTGTTGTTAATTAATTTTTATTGTTCACGTTTGGGTCCATTTGACATTGATAGAAGGGAGGGGATGCAAAGGAGGGAAGAGGAAGTAAAGGAGGGAGTGGAGGGGAGGGAAGAGGAAGTAAAGGAGGGAGTGGAGGGGAGGGGAGAGGAGGGAGAGGACGAAGAGGAGCGAGAGAAGAGTAGACAAGGGAGAGAAGAGGAGAGGAGGTGAGCATCCTCATGATCATGGTTTTCTAAGAACTAGAACTGCTGCAATAATTCGTTATTAAAAGTATTCTAGCTATAGATCTGTGTAATTTCTTTTGAAAACGATATATTAAACAAATACAAACAAACAACTCTAATATTTAACACAATGACTGCAGAATACTCTGCTCTTTGATATATAAATTATAAAATAAATACCACATTTTGTGACGTAGGTCGCGTTGCTATGATAAACAATAATAAATCATATTTTCAACAATTTTATATCATAATTGCTTTGAGGAAATAAAACTTGATATTGATAACCTTATGCGCCAGCGATGCTGTCTGAGATCAGCGGTTATGTACATCAAAACAAAATGGCGGCACCCAAGGCAATAAATCAAGAAGCGCTTTCTTGGTTTGATTTTCTCTTTGACGAAAAGGGAGAACTATTAAAGAACCATCTTAACAGCTCCTCAGCAGGTAAGTTGTCTGCTAGAATATGTAATTTGGATGAATTTTGCACTAAACATTGTTTTTAACGGTTTGTCGTGCACTTTGAGAGAGCTATGGAGAGAGTGAACGAGTCTTAAAAAAATGAATGCATGATTTCATTCTGGTTGAATAACTGGACATAAAAACAATTGTTTTGCTACATAATTACAAGAAACTGGCCTTATTCAATATCAGTTATAATTAATATTGATGTTGGCTGCTAATCCTTGTGGCGAGACCTCTTTACCACCCCTCCCCTCCCTTGATCTGATAATCGCTTTTTATCTGTAGCCATTTTACGTTTTTCTTAATACAGCCTCACCCTTGATGGATTGTATTATACTTTTGGTCATTTGAATACAGCCAGTGCTAATATAAGGAATGTACTTATCAACAAACATGTAGACAAAATAATTACTATAAAGAATAATTATTGAGGCCCTGTTAATGTATGTTAGGGTTTTAGGATTATGGATTATTAGGGGTTTTTAGAGCAGGGATATGGATTACTGATCCAAAAGTTTAAGAATTATGGATTGTTTTTGCAGCATTTAGGACCAATTGAGGATTTAGGATTACTCGTTTGTAATTTATTTTTGGTAGATCATTATAAAATTTTACAATTTTACCGATTCTTTATGAACTTCAATCAGGATTATGGATTATGCAGACCCCCCCAACAGGGCCCCATTATTAAACACTATTAATTGAGTCTTAGATTGAATGGTTAGAACCCTAAAATGGTTTCTCAGGGTATCCAATTCATGAATTTGATTGGAGACATCCTTATAATGATTATTGATTGGCGATTAGCGTCCTTGTGAATATCGATTATTGATTGGTCACCGATTGGTCAATAAATATATCTGAGACAGTTATAATACACCGAATTGAAATATGGCGGCCAATTTGAATAACAATTCTTCTTGACTGCCCAGCCTCGCATACATGTGAAAACTCTATTGTTTTCCAACGTGAACACGAGGCTAGACAGTCAAGAACAATAAGAACTTACGCCATATTGGGATCGGTCTATATGGCTGGATATTTTATGAGTGTATTGACAAACCTTTACTGTTAGTGAATAAAATATCCAGCCGTATTTACACATGAAACTGTCTAATAGGTTATTTATTATCCAACCATCAAAGAAAAAGTTTTGGGTCTTTTTTAAAGCAAAATAGTTAAGCTATATTGATTGATATTGATTTATTGATTGATCAATTTCATCCTTTGGTTACTGCAGGAATGGTCTTTAGGTATCTTACACCCCTCATCCCCTGTTAATCTCTATAGTGGTGATTTTTAATGTCTATGTTGTACCAATTCCATTTACCAGATCCATCAGCTGCTCAGCTTATCGTACAGTTCCTGGAACGCTCTGGACTTTTGGCAAATGTGGTAGGTGGTATTGTAATTACAATGAAATTAACAATGGTAGTTGTAATGGTAATGAAATGATATTGATGATTATGATAATGATGATGATGATGGTAATGATGATGATGATGATGATGATGATAGTAATGATGATAATGATAACAATGATGATAGTAATGATGATAATGATGATGATGATAATGATGATAGTAATGATGATGATGATGATGATGATGATAGTAATGATGATAATGATAACAATGATGATAGTAATGATGATAATGATGATGATGATGGTAATAGTAATGATCATTTCCCTAAAGTCATCGTTCCTTTTATTCTCGTGACATTTTGTGTCCCTTCAATATTGATTTTTGGCTAA
>JAUPMH010180089.1:0-12353 GCA_032270665.1 Metridium farcimen
GGTAGGGTCAAGATATTATGATCCTTTACTTTGGGAGGGTCATGAAATTTTCATCACTTCATTTCAAAACTCCACCCCCCCTCCCCCCCTGCTAATTTCTGACAAGTCCCTAACTTTAAACTATTAAAATGATGCCTGTAATATCCGAATGACAGAAATATTTTAAACTTTTTAACTTTGACGATGACCTGAAAGCTACGATAGTTCAGTAGTAAAATATACACTGGAAGCCGGAAAAACCATGTGTTCTAGATCAAATATAGGGCTTCAAGGGTAAATGTCGTAAATGCAATGTCAGTAATGTAACCATCAAACTGAGCACCGTTTAGAGGCTTTGCACACCTGTACTAGTGAAATTCGTCTCGTTTTTCTTCTGGCCCCCGTTTTAATGAGGCCAAAGTTTCGCTTTTGTCTCGACTGGGTGCCATTATTATCAAGGCCTCGTGTGTTTTCTCTTATAATAACGATCATCTCAGACAGTTCTATATAGTTCAATTCCATTCCATTCAAAATCATTATTTAATATATGGGTTACATGCAAATAGCAAGAAAATAGGTCCTTTCTAACTGATTTGTCCCACAATAAAACTGAAGCGGTTAAGGCGCCCCTTTTACAATGCTGCTGTCATGATGCCTCCCATTGTAACACATTAATGTAGCTTCTAAACATTAGTGTAGCTTCCAATTAGTGTAAAACCAGCTTTCTCCAAGAGTATGTACATCCGTTTCAGATCTTTTCATAGTAGTGTTCCTGATAAATACAAATACTAGATCAAGAAACCCTCTAGTTTCTAGGGTATCAAACGATAGGAAATAGGATGAAATTTGTAACATCGTGAAAAATGTAAACTTAAATTTATTGACGTTTTGAGCTTTACCCCTAAGTCGGAGTAAAAAAGGTTCTTCAAAGAACACGTGTGACGGACCCCCACCTCACCAGGGAACAACTGTAATGACCAAACTAGCCGCAGGGTATTATTACATCAGTTCAGTTCAAAAACAAAGACAAATGTCCTACCTTTAACAAAGGGGAGACTCACACCCACGACCCCTATTACATTAAATATTTTACCACACAACACTGCTCACATGTAACTTTTTGCTGCGGAAGGAAAACCAGATAACCGTCAAATTAACCCTCATGGCAAGGGAGACAGCAAAACATCACACAAAACGATCAGACAACCCCTTTGGTTCAACCTATCCCCATGTTTGCCTCGCCTGTATCTAATTATGACCATTTAAGACGGTCAAGGGCGCGCGTATTACAGAAATGTCTTTGATAATTACAAAACGTTCATGCAGACAACCGAGGGCAAGCCCCTTAGGACAACCTATCCCCATGTTTGCCTCGCCTGTATCTAATTATGACGGTTAAGGGCGCGCGTATTACATAATTTTCCTTGATAATTACAAAACGTTCATGCAGACAACCGAGGGCAAGCCCCTTAGGACAACCTATCCCCATGTTTGCCTCGCCTGTATCTAATTATGACGGTTAAGGGCGCGCGTATTACATAATTTCCCTTGATAATTACAAAACGAGAGCCAGGGGCTATACCTTTTGGACCATATCAAGCCATAGACTTCCCCCATATGTTTCTGCTCTAAAAACACCAGGAAGCCAAATAATGGCGATTAGGTGAAATTATCAGATTGATACTTCATGAAGTATGAGGTGCAAATTGAATTAACACAAGAGAACTCCATGGGGTCTGCAACCACACATGACCCGGTTGACTACACCTCATTTATTATCGTTTGTCAGTTTCGCTCATTATAGGTTTGTATCCCGGCTGGCGATTTGAATAGAGGAGACCTGTTCTGTAATCGTTAACGTTTGTATCATTTTAAGACTTTATTCATACAAGAACTATAAAACAAAATTACGTGAAAGCATTATCGAGTAGAGAGTTGCGCGACAAGTTTGCATGTAGTTAGTTGTAGCTCATTATAGGTCTTGTATCCAGGCTGGCGATTTAAACAGAGGAGACCTGTTCTGTTATCATGTATCATTTTAAGACGTTTGTTTATTCGTACAAGCTTTGGAGCTATAAACCAAGATTACGCGAAAGCATTATCGAGTAGAGAGTTGCGCGACAAGTTTGCATGTAGTTAGTTGTAGCTCATTATAGGTCTTGTATCCAGGCTGGCGATTTAAATAGAGGAGACCTGTTTTGTTTATTCATACAAGCTAAAAAGCTCTAAACCAAGATCACTACGCGAAAGCAGCATTATCGAGTAGAGAGTTGCGCGCCAAGTTTGCATGTAGTTGTTGGCGCATTAAATAGAGTTGACCTGTTCTGTTTGATCGTTTGTATCGTTTCTTTCAGGCTATTTGTTTATTCATAAAAGCTTTTTTTTCTCTTTTAACTTACATTTGTTGCTTTCCAATTTTTGTAAACTTTTGTAAACTAAATGTTTGTTTGTGCTGGCTCGACTTGATGATGATACTGATATATTAAAAAACCTAGCCTCATTCCAGTTTACTCATCGCCATTACAGCAAGACTAGCATTAGTAGTTGAAACGTCACGATCCGAAACTGCTTCGACTTTCGTGAGACAAACAAATAAGATTCTACCTACCTACTTACTATATACACTTATACATTCCAATAATAGCTGCAATATTTATTGCCAAATTATAATATGTTGTTGTATAGCTAAAGTTTTAGCGTGTCTCTTTGCCCTGTTGACCATTGTTTCTCTAAATGTACTTTTGTTCCAAATAAGAATAACAGCCCACACATAAGTGTTTATTTGTTTTTCTGGTGTGGCTTGCCAAACATTGTTTTTGGCAAGAAAGACAAACCAGAAAAACAAAAAACAGTCTTTGTTTATTTACTGCTTTGTCTTATCTGTGTTATTATCATCATGATTGTAAACCGCGCGGTTTGTACACAGCTTTAGAATAACAAATTAAGGGCATTGAGACTAAATGCACTATTTAAGGACACATTACATTGGATAGTAGTAACCCCTCCTGACTGTAATCCATGTGGCTGCTGTAGTGTATGCACAATAACGGTCCGTACATACACCGTACATATAAATATAAACTAGTATAGGCTGCACCACGATAGGTAATACAATTAAATTTGTAACACCGTAAAAAATGTTGACTTAACTTTACTGACGTTTCGAGCTTTAGCCCTTCGTCGGAGTAAATAGTTGATAGTAAAACGTATTGAGACGAAATGCGCTATTCAGGACACATTACATTGGATTGTAACCCCTCCTGACTGTAATCCATGTGGCACCTTAAATAAAGGCCATGCATAGTTGATAGTAAAGCGTATTGAGACGTGATATGAAATGTGCTGAGTAGTGTCATACATTACTGTGTAAATAAACATTGAAAACCCGACATTATTCTCAAGAACAGCAAGACACTGTACGTCTAATGTATGAATTCCCTACATACAAGTACATATTACTTTGTCTTGCTGCTTGTGACTGTCGATAATGTCGGTTGTTTAATTGTTTATTTACACAGTGATGAAAAACCGTCGTTATTCTCAAGAAGAGCAGACTGACAATTATAAATGTCTGCTTAGATGTAGGACGCTTGATCGTCTAATGTATGGATGCTCTACATACAACAGGCACACCTTACTTTGTCTTGCTGCTCTTAACTATGTCGGTTTTTTAATTGTTTATTTACACAGTGATGCCATTCGTTCTACATCACTTGACGGCGACGCCTAGGGTGTCCTGTCCTAACAAACAAAACCGACAAATTGATGAATTACCTGTGAAACATTTAAACTTTTTTAACTATTAAAGGGCCCGGTTATCATGATAAATGATCTGTTTATAAGCTTAAATCCTGCATAGTATATACATTGATTGATATCATCATTGATACGAAATCGATACAAAACTAAACAACACGTTTCGACTAAAATTTAAGCTAAAGAGTTTTGGCTAAAATTGATTCAAATTATATATCATAATCAGTGATAAATCATCCTAATTACAGATAAAGTTATAGGTATTTATTTTTATTATTCTAGATACTACCAGTGTATTCTTTAAACAATGATCTGCAAGCACGATCACCATATCAATTTGTTGTTGACGTCCTTTCTTGTGTCAGCCAAACGGTGAACACAATACAGCTTTTTTTTACTCCGACGAAGGGCTAAAGCTCGAAACGTCTGTAAAGTTAATTTTTTACGGTGTTGCAAATTTCATTATATTACCTATCGTTTACAACCTCGTCCCCAGGGCCCTCTCCCTTCCCAAAAGCGAAGGGAGAGGGCCCTGGGAACGAGGTTGCTATCGTTTATATCAAACACCGACGCAACCTATACTAGTTTACTCGCTAGTTTGTATTTCTATTTTTTAAGGTGTTACAAATTTCATTCTATTACCTATCGTTTATATCAAACACCGACGCAGTCTATACTAGTTTACTCACTAGTTTCCATTGTATTTTTTATTGAGATATTCACATATTTGTGAATTGCTTTGATTATACTTTATATCATACTTAATATTAACTATGTAGACACTATATGGAAGAGGGTACGAACGACAACTTTATTTAGGAAAATAATTGATATAAATGTTTCCTTAAAATAGTAAAAATGTTGAATTTGCAGCCAGGATTCATATTAAAATACAAATAGGTTTGACCGGCTCTGGCCTGATTTTGGTTAAATGATGTTTCAGATAGCGTCAGATAGCTTATCGTCAGATAGCTTAAACGGTTGAAGAAACTAGCAAGCTCAAGAAACTAATAACTTAAGAATAGCTGGCGCGGCGAGTTCAAATGGTTCATGATCTATGGATAAAGTAAAACAAGTGAAAGAAAACATTGAAAATTGCCTTGTCCTTTATCTAATGTAGTGTAGACTACATTATTGTTTGGTTTGATGAAGGTCTAAGTGTAGATCGAAACGTCTGAATAAATTTAACCAAAATCAGGCCAGAGTCAAACCAATTTGTATTGGAATGTTTCCTTCTTTGATTGTTGTTATCATCTCTGCATGGTTTTGCACGTGGTGTCTTTTAACTCCCGCGCTCTTTCAGTGACGTTACATGATAAATGATTTGCTTATGAGATTAAAATTCGGGGTGGTACAGACATTGAATTATATTTATATATTCAAAGATAATTCCAGATAAGACTCGACAAGTTTTGCCAGATTTTTTTGCTGAGCTCGTGCCTTTTACTGAAGTACATTCTGCTCAGTTTCAGCTACTAGTGACGCATTACTTTTTATGATAAATGATTTGCTTATGAGATTAAAACGCGGGGTAGTACAGACATTGAATTATATTCATATATCAAAGATAATTCCAGATAACACTCGACAAGTTTTGCCAACTTATTTTGACGGAACTCCTGCCTTTTAGGTTCTGCTCTCTTATGACGCATTACTCTACATGGTAAATGATTTGTTTATGAGATTAAAATTCGGAGTGGTACAGACATTGAATTATATTTATATATCAAATAATTCCAGATAAGACTGCACAAGTTTTGCCAAATTGTTTTGCTGAGCTCGTGCCTTTTACTGAAGTACATTCTGCTCAGTTTCAGCTACTAGTGACGCATTACATGATATATGATTTGTTTATGATATTAAAATTCGGGATAATACAGACATTGAATTTATATATTTATATATCTCAGATAACTGATTCCAGATAACGCTGGACAAGTGTTGCCAACTTTTTTTGCCGAACTCGTGCCTTTTACTGAAGTACATTCTGCTCTCTTTTAGCTTCTAATCATAACAGCTCTTCATGATAAATGATTTGTTTATGAGATTAACGCGGGGGAGTACGGACATATTTATATATCAAAGATAATTGATAATAACACTGGACAAGTTTTACCAACGGACTCCTTCTGCTCTTATGACGCATTGCCGATGTTCTGTTCCTGTGGCCTAGCTAGTTTAGCTTTTTAGTTATTCTAGGCCACACTGTACCTTTACTTGTTTATTCTTTCATTTAATATTTTGTATTTCTGTATATCTATATATCTATATTTTTGTGTATATATACTTGTATGTATGAGTCCTCTATCTTTTGTACTACACATTTGCTTGTAAATATTAAATCTTGTACCACTACTGTAAGCTAAATATTTATTTATACACTCATGTAAATATCAGGTACTAAATAAAACTATGTATATATGTATCTGATAAATGAACATTTTATAGGCTTAAACACCAGGGGCCGGTTGTACGTAGCCTGGATAGCGTTATCCACCGGATAAATCCCTATCCAGCGGATAAAATCTATAAAAAACCTATGAAGTGGATAACTTTTATCCGCGGATAGCACTATCCAGGCTACGTACAACCGGCCCCTGACTCTGATCTTTTTTTACGATTATTGAGACAGAGAAAACTGGACATTAGAGTCATATAATATATACCCGTGAAACATATGTAAAACTATTTAGTGCAACTTTATGCCAAATCTATTGTTCTCTATTGTATAATTAGCACTATTTTGTACTAATTAGTACTACTTGTTTCACGGGTATATTATTTGCACTCTAGCCTATGAAGCGATGTTTATAACTACACAATCTCTGAAAAGTACTTGCAGTCCTTCTAAGTAGGTGTATATGAATATTAACATGGGCTTTTATCACACGGCGGCCATGTTTATTCCCATGAGAGCCAAAACCTTTATTTGGAACGTTCTGAAACGCATGGAAGCGAGGGAAAGGGAACCCAAGCAATTGTTTCAACCAATATGGCGGCCCTTGATTAAAGCCGCGAATGGCAACTCAGTTTCCGTAACATTTCAACTGGTGTCAAAATTTAGTATACAAGACAAGTGTCTACCCGGGTCGATAGCCTTGGCTTTTCTATTTGGCGGGTAAACGCCGCTCCCTACCCTGGTCGATAGCCTTGGCTTTTCTATTAGGCGGGTAAATGCCGCTCCCTACCCTGGTCGATAGCCTTGGCTTTTCTATTAGGCGGGTAAATGCCGCTCCCTTTCGCTACCTCATCATGATCTATCCATCATGATGACATACAACCTGTTTATGAGCTTAAAACCCGGGTTGTGCAGACATTGATTTATTTCCACGTTGATAGAGATAGATAAAGGTACTTAATACTGACTTTATGCAATGCTAGTTTCTTGGGGTATGGTTTTTGATACCATTAATTTATTGTTACAAAAGTTTTCTGCACTAAGTGGGTGGTAGTGTTTCAATATAGCGCCCAATGACGTGTTGATTGCACTGCTAATAGTTTAAGCGTTACCCTTCGCAAGATATGTCTTCAAGTTAACGTTTCTAGTTTGATGCGCAATGCTCGGCTCTTCTCCATCATTACTAGTGAGATACGTCTCAAGTATGCAATGAACTGCAGGTCAGATATCACAAGATATCTACCTCGGATTATCCAGTCTTGTTCTCTTACCATTCAATTATATATTAGTAGTGCACAAGAGTCAACTGGTTTATCGCATTTGTGTTAATAACGAAATTAACTTTATTACACTGATCAAAAGATTTGGTATCAAGATTAAAAGCTCAAAATCGCTGCTTTTTAATCCGTTCCCATGCCGAGGGGATAGTTTAATATATTTACCTATCAGATCATCTATAATAACCTTCATATTGATTTTAATGATTTCTGAACGTTAAAACAAAAGAATGTTTGGATGTTTCAAACAATATCATCAAGTTATCTTTTCTATAAAAATACACTCACTTAATAAATTATTTTTGGTGCTCTTTACTGCGACATGCAAGCTTCACTCTTATGACTTCCTTAAATTTATGGAATTGACGGTTTTAAGACCAAAGCTATTTAATTTCATCAAAAGCAGAGAGGTTTATTTTCTGATTAAAGAATGCGTCTTAAGATTGCTAAATATATGATCCAGAATTTTTACTAGAGCCGTCAACACCCGAAGTACATCATTTCAATTTCGTATAAATACTTGAAAATCCATTCGACGAAAATATAACTCAAGCGCCTCTGCTTGGGAAATACTTATTGCTCATTAAAACCGCAAAGAAAAGAGCGCTTTTCTCTTACTTTCAGAGGTCGTTGGATCTAATTAGGAAATGTCCGTAGACCAAGCCACGCACGATTCTACCGGTAAAATTCAAGCTATGTTTAAAATGAAAATTGATCTGTTTTCTAAAATAATCACCGTGCTTACGTTTTTCTTTAACCAGAACGGACAGTCAACAATGACGCAAAAAAAGCAAATATTTTCTCATAGTTTAAGTTATGCTAATAATCCATCTATAGTAAATGGTTGAGTGAACGCAAACACCAACGAAAACAAAGGATATCATGTACAAAGGACTGACCATGTTTCATGATTCGGTCACTAGACCTGTCCAATGAGATTTAGGGGGTTTCGCATTACATGCTAGCCAATCCCATGCAGGTTTTTAATCAAATCACTTTGCTCTCATCTACAACACATCGTCCAATTAGTACATCCAAGATGGTTATTGTTCTATGGGCGTGACATTGAAAAAACTTAATTGCTTAACAATATATAATATGTGGTCATATTAGAATTTGAAAATGAGCTAATAGTCATTCAAGCGGTTCATCGTCGATATGTGCACAACAAGTGTTAACACAGGAGTTTAGTGTTCAGCCAGTAACATGAACACGGTCAACTGGATTCTGACTTTATTCTTCATGAACAATTCAATAATAAGCGCACGCTGTGACAAGACATTAGACAAGAAATGGGAGGATTTACGGGCGCCTTTTTTACAAAAGAGAGCGCTCGAAATCACGAAGAAGCAAATACTCAATGTTTTGGGACTCGATGAATTCCCGAGTCGTGATCGTCGATACCAGCGTCCTCATACCTTCATGTTGGATCTGTACAAAACTCTATCGCGTGGAGCTACACGTTGGAAATCCAAGCGACCAACTCGAGGCGTTATCAACACAGTTCATGGTCTTGTAGATCAAGGTCAGTAAAGTTGCGTAGTTAGTTTGTTATGACAAAGTCTACACTCGTGTTATGGGTGAATATTTGGTGTTTTGAGTTGTGTTTTTTTTGTTTGTTTTCGAGATTTTCTTGATGATGTTATCTTAAACGGACACTTTGTAAAACTTTGCTTAAAATTTCTTTTCTTGTTGTGTCGACAGAGGTTTACGACAGGTCACTTTCACAGCAATACCATCAACTCTACGTCTTTGATTTATCTACTACAATGCTACAAAAAGAACAACTGGTAGCATCCGAGCTGAGAATTCTTAGAAGACCGGTACCACAAAATGCCGCAGAGTTAATATCAGAGTATGGGACAGTATTTAAAGCAGTTATACACATGAAAAAAAGAATACCTTTCTCGGTAAGGCAAATACCGTATAAATACCAAGGTCTTGAACCGATAGATTCTTTTACATTTGACATTACCGATGGTGAGGAAAAGTGGTACGTTTTAACTGTCACCAAGGCCCTCAAGCGTTGGCAACATTCGTCAAACAAAATGCAGTCTCTACAATTAACAATACAATCTATTGTAAACGGCAAGTACGTCAGTCCTGTTCAACTGGGATTCAGTAAAGAGAAACGCTCGCATAGGAATCGAGCTCTTCTGGTTGTCTTCTCAAACGACGGGAAAGGAAAAATTCCCACCGCAAAAAATGCTAAAAAGGAAACTAGAAAATCAACGGATCAGTGGATGGATGTTTCTCACTCCGATACTGAACTGGAGGGGGATAGCCACTTGAGAGTCAAACGTAGATCTAGACGTCGACGAAAGAAGTACCAATGTCGAGTCAAGTCTCTATGGGTCGATTTTAAGAAATTAGACTGGGGAAACTGGGTTATTGCCCCGAATGGATACGATGCGGGTTTCTGCGAAGGGGCTTGCAAGTTTCCCCTCGACGAACACTTGAGACCATCTAATCATGCTACAGTACAGACTATTCTCAACACCGTGGACCCTTTAGCTACACCCCCTGTTTGCTGTATACCTAATAAACTAACTGCTCAAAGTATGTTATACACCGATCCTGGGGGTAACATCAAATACAAAAAGTACGAAGATATGTCAGTTAAACGATGTGGTTGCAGCTAGGAAGTACGAAAACGGATGGGAATTTTTCTAAAAGAAATGAATGATGAATCTATTTCAAGATATAACTATGTCCGCGTAGGCCGATGGTTTGAACTGGTATGACCTTAAATACTCATACAGTGTAGACAGCTACTTAAAGGAGATTGTATGATCGTAAATACATGCACTAATTCTGGATTTTCTTGACTCAGGAAACGATTGTCAACAACGCATTGAAGTGAAACTCTAATGCCTCGTATGGAAACGAAGTGTTGAGGTGATGATCTATTGCGCACGTGCTGGCCGAGCGTCCAACGTTTCAACTATTCATCACCTAGCATTATCCTAGCATTGAGGAGCTTCTTGATATCTTTTAGCCCGTAACACGATGCCAGCTAGCAACAAATCCCTTAGAAATCACAAGAACGCGCAATATTTACGCGCGATGAATTCTAAACATAGAGAACCCGTTTTTTAAGACAATGCAGAGACCAAACAAACTTATCTGTGTTTACCTAAAGTGATCCTTGAGGCCGCAAGACAAACTTAATCTTATTATTCATTCAAGTTGGACGACTAAACTGATCAAAGAGCTGCAAGATACACTGCTCGGCCGTGGGGGGTATAGTTACCGATTGTCTTTTGCCCCAAACAGGGATAAACGAACCGCACATTTGAACTAACTACCTTATGAACACGTAAATGACTTCTCCGTTGAGGGATTAGCCTACTGGGCTAATGTTTATTGCGTTTTAACGGCAAAACAAGACAGTATTATAGCTTAAATTCATCCTGCGTAGCGCCGCGCTTTTGAGCTAACTGCCCTATGAACGCTGGTGTCAATCACTTCTCCGTTAATAACTATTGTTGCGTACTTTAACGGCAAAACAAGACAGTATTATAGCTTAAATTCATCCTGCGTAGCGCCGCGCTTTTGAGCTAACTGCCCTATGAACGCTGGTGTCAATCACTTCTCCGTTAATAACTATTGTTGCGTACTTTAACGGCAAAACAAGACAGTATTATAGCTTAAACTTAACAAGCGTTGCGGCACTTTTAATATCTCAAACTGAGATAAATGAGCCGCGCTTTTTAACTAACTGCCCTATGAACACTGATGTCAATCACTTCTCCGTTAACCATTGTTTCGTAACACAGATATTTGCGCAAATAACACAAACGACACAAACTGTGTAATCTAGTATTTTCTAATCTTTTAAATAATTTTCCCAACAAGCCCCAAGTGCTGGCATTTAGTTGACGCTGTGAACAGCAAAACAAGACAAAATATTTGCCGCCTTTGTTAAGCATAATGACATCGAAAGCGATAAAACTCGGATTAGGGACTGTGTGCACAAATAATAATAATCGCAGGAATTTTTACTTCAAACTTTCACCTCTGTTTTTCTATTGTATTATTATTACTTGTTATAAACACCCTAAGTCGTTATAAACCTCGAACGAGGCGAAAAGTGCCTGCGAACTATTAATCTGTTGATATTTTAGAGGGTTTTATAATCATGCGGCTTCTTATTAAACCCTGCAATGTAAATACTCTAAAGTTTATTTATTCATGATAGTATTATTTCATGTATGTGTACTAAGAACGCATTGTATGTACCTATTATCATACAGAACACAGGAAACAACACTGTGTCATGGTCAATTAAAATCTATCAAACTTGTACAAACTGTCCTGTATTTGTACTTTAGAATTCCAGCTCGATTTGGCTTTTACCCCCGATGTGACAAGCTCCAACAGATGATCTTAGTTTCCAAATCATTTTATGCAAATGAGCGCTAAAGGAACCTTAATTTAGATTAAAGTATACAAGGAATTATCTTGTCACAAGTCTCATTATCTCTCAGATATCGAAAAAAGTACTACCATCACCTTTTTTACCCACTTTTCTCCGCTATTTCCACCCCCTTTTGCTCTCGCTAGTTTTTACACCCCCTATTATTATCAATACGTTATTTAACCGTGTTGTAGCAAAATGAGGAAGTTTCTAGTGATGTTAACCTCGACACAGACTCCGAGGAGACTTAATCGGCCACTTGCTATAATTGAAGTCCCGTCTGAAAATGCCATGGACAACACGTTCCCGCGCTGTGATCAAAGAAAAGCTAAGCAATCGTTAATAGCCAGGTATCCATAGCGAAGTTTCCGTTGCCGATTCTAGCTTGCTGTTTAATGCGGGGTATTTAGTGCTGAGTTTTTATCAGTCAACTATATAAAACAATCTGTAATATAATGAAATTTGTAACACCGTAAAAAATGTTGACTTAACTTTACTGACGTTTCGAGCTTTAGCCCTTCGT